>NW_019091498.1:579013-665016 GCF_001949145.1 Acanthaster planci
GTGAGTGGTGCGTTACTGAGGGGGAGGACAGTCGTACCAACAATACTGATGCTTATAAGATAAAACCACTGTCATTGCTTGTCTGGGAAGATAAGAAAATCTGCATCCTGTTATTTGTAGCAGTCAGTGTATGCGCATTGGTATGCAGTAGTTAAATACAATTTACATCATGTCACGATGTCTTGAATATGGGTGACAATCATGTATGCACAACAGAGTAGCAGATCCAGAGGGAGGCATATATTCGGGCTCACCTCCATTTGGGGTGCCCCCCCCCTTGTAAATGCCTGGCTCCTCCCTATTTTTGTAAGTGCTGGATCTGTCTCTCTGCAGTCTCTTATGCAGTGAAGGTATGAGCCGGTTCAGCAAGGCCACTCAAGCATGCGTGCCTGCGAGTCAGCATATGGCTGTGCTGATGGGGCAGACCTCAGGTGCGCAAGCATATTGCTGCACCTGAACGAGCCTGGGCGCACTTCATTTGGGGCATGTGTTGCTGGAATATTAAATCAACTCATTGAGCAAGCAGAATGGTCTCGGGTGATTCACGTAACTCAGCCTGGGTCAAGTTGGTTCGATAACAAGACAAAATTACTTCATTCCGGACATCTTTCATTTTCAAAAAGTGTATTGTGCTCTGTTTTAATGCTGAATTTACAATAATGCAAAGAATTGACCTGGTGAAGGCAGCGCAAAAGTAAGAATGCCATGTTAAGGGAACCATTACACACATACATTTCACAGCTTAAATTCAGTCAAACTAAATGTAAAATCCTCGGCTCTTCATGATGTGAAAAGAAATTTACAAATTAATTTTTGTAGGATTTAGACTTGTGGTCCCAACTTTTACTCGACATAAGTTGGGAAATCCACATTGGACAGATGCATGGAGGTTGTGCGTAAATCATTTCTAAACTTCAAACGGATTAGTTTGCTCCTGTGCAGATTTAATAATTCCCAACTGTGGGGTAGGCATGTGCAGATACATTCTAAACAAATCCCACCTTGTCCATTTTAGCTGTGCCTTTGGAGTAGAAACCTCACAGAAAACGTTATCTGAGAACCATTAAGTTATCAGTACCCTGAAACTACTTAGCTGGGCAAAATGGGTTCAGGGTAGTACCATCTCTGAAGCAGATACAAAGTACATGCGTAGTACATGACAAATTGCTCGTTAAGTAGTGATAATCTGTTTTGTGGCACAAATGTGTGTCAAGATCTATTCACATATTGCATTGACCACTATTTATAACTTCAAAAGGAATGCTTGCATTTAAGATAATCGTTTAGAGGTACATATAAAGTGAAATGAACTCTGCCATGTTTCGTCAACAATTATATTGTACTGCCCGTCTTTCACACATAAACATATATGCATTGTTTGTATGCATAGTACTCTGTAAAAATGGAAAAAATGTCAGCAACACCTTCACAAACATAACACATGCACAAAAACAGTTGATCATTCAAAAATTGCAAATAAAAAAATACATATTTTCCCCTAAATCTTCCTGTGAAAATTACCATTCTGAAATGTTGCAAACGTTTGAGTATGTGAGTACATTACGTTTGTGACACATATTCCAAACACACTCGCATGTATAGGACACTGGTGACAATTTTTATCAACAGTTTTGTCTGCAAGTAGCGTGTAGATTGAAAGATGAATATAGCATATCTGTATGGAAGAGACTAGAGATGTTCAAGTGTATGTATGTACATAATTTTACCAGTGTAGTAACCAAAGATGGATAACTCTGTCCAAAAGGTGTAATTACCATGGACACCATTTGAGCAAGCGATACGCCTGCACGGTTTACGGTAATGCTTCGGCGCAGGCTCACCAGGTGCACGTGCCTGCCGCAGCGCCTGCGCCTACGCAGTAATGTGCATTGCGCAGGCGTATTGATTGCTCAAATGGCGCCAGTGTGATTACAACGTTTTACGTGTATTTGTATTAAAGTTCTCCATCTTGCGCCGCTACACGGCGCTATACGATCTTCGGTAGTAACACATGCTGGTAAATGAATTGGAAAGAATTGCAACAGTTACTTAAACATGAAAGTAATGCCAATCTTCTGTGCGGTTTCTGTGACATTTTAGTATTTCGTATAATATCCCACAACGTGCTGCAGAAGAGAAATTGTCAACAACTGTAGTTGATCTACCAACTTGATGGGAGTGAAAAGTTCAAGCTATTTGTTCAGTTTATTTGTTCAGGTTTATCTTTTGCACACTCTGTGCTGTGTGAAGATACAATGCTTGTACAGCCAAACAACACACACATCATCATTTCACTTGGCATTCAAACTTTGATGTGCACAGAATCACAAGTCGGAAGATTTAGCATCTCAAAACTTGGATTGCTTAGGAACGCGCTGTTTTTCAACTGAGAACAGCCAGATATTGTGGTATTGCCTTCTAACAATATCGGCCACATACATTTCTCTATTGCGACTTTTGCATATATGCCTGACACTTAGGCGAAAACAGCTCATTACGTGTTACAAAGGTGGGTTGGAACAGGCTAGAGACACCACTTGTTCCTACCTGCCACCTGTTGCGTTCCAACATCCAGAAAATGGTTTCTGAAAGGATCTGGAACATTCGGTAGATGCCCCAGCAAGACAGCGTAGGGTGTTCCATTGCATTCCACTCAGTAGAGAACTTTCACATTTGAACTTTGAATGAAGCCCACTTTAATTGGTAACCTTTGGGGCTTGCCAAGTTTTAGGATACTTTTTAAGATGCAGCAGATTGTTTGCATCAAGACAACTTCCACGAGACTATTTCCACATTGAACCTGGTAAGCTTTGTTGGTTATTGAGACCCATCACATGATTGTTTTGGACCAGCCGGTTGAAGACACTTCCTTAAGACAGCAGATTACGCCACAGCACCATTCTACACCGTAGAACTATTCCACATTGATCTGATCCAGCTTCATTGGTGAATGAAGCCCAGCATAGGTTACCTTCTGGTGCCAGTGGAAGCCCGACTTTTTCCTGTTCAAAAACAAGGACAAGAGAAACACCTTTGTCTCTTCCGAGTGTGTATGACAGAAGGTCTGTATATGAACAGAATACACTGATTCATCAAAATAGATTGTTGTGAAATCTACATCTGCTATTTTAAGTCAATGTCAGTTTAAGTTGTATTTATAACTGATGTGTACGAACACTCCCTGTCAATCGAAGTTCTTTGCAGCTTTCTTAAAAGGAACTCACTTTCTCAACATGTCTGAATTAAATGAGACAGATGTGTATGTCCCCTTACCTGATCCTTTCTTTTTCTTCTTTCCTTTCTTCACATTCTTCCCTTGAATCACCTTTTTGACGTACACTGAAGTAGAAATTAAAGACATGCAAGAATATTAGTCATGTTTAACAGCAAGGTGTGTATTGTAAAGTTGATCAACAAGTTCTGGGGTGAGGGAAGAGTTGGTAGGTGGATGTGGCTCTGTGGTTGGACGTAGATCAGGTTGGTTTTTGCCGTGAAGTTTTAGGTTAGAGCTTGGTTTATGGTTTGGCCATTCGTTTGGGTTTGAGCTCAGACTTGAGTTTTGGGCAACAGATTATTGGTCTGACACTTCCCTTTAGGTAGGGGCTCACCTAGGTTTTGTGTGTGAGTTTTGGGCCCTTTGATATGATGTTAGTAAAGATTGTGCTTGTACGGATTAGTGCTTGGTTGTACCTCATGTCCAGATATATTGGCTGGATTTCGAGAAGCTACAGGTTCTGGTAGAGGTTCGGGATTCGTTGACATCTGTCATAGGCTTGCCTTTTAATTTGGGTCAGGTTTCAGTTTTACATACAGACATCAGTGAGCGTTGCAGTACTTGCTCTCAAAGTCCACTCCGGAGTGCTCTTTGAATCATCCTCTTCAGTTTACTATTATATCCAGGAATGTGCTTCATACTCACAGACTATCTGTTTCATCCCGCATCGTTCCAGCCCCTCCACCAGGCGGTTGATGGTGGCCCCTATGCCCGCCGTCTCTTCCCACACCAGCAGGAAGTACAGGGCCTGCTCTCGGACCCTGACGTACTTGGACTCGATCTTGGGCACAATGCCCGGCATGCCCAGCTCCACGGACAGGTGCTTCCAGTGGTGTCCGAGCCGCTTGGACACCGGCTCAAAGACGTGCATCATTTCTAAACAAGAGCAGAAATATCATACCAGTAGAATAATTTGTCCAGTACACAATCCAAAGGGCCCCCACTACCAGTCATAACATTAATAAGTGCATGAGTGTTCACTTTTCACTGTGTTACAAAGAATGAAATGTAAAGCTTAAGTGTTTCAGACTTTCTAACCTCCTGACTTGTCTGTTCTCTCTCGACGGTCATAAATATTCCTTCAAGCAGTTCCCACTCTTACACAAAGTTTAATTTCAAAGACGGGATTTGCCATGTGCCCTTTTAACCCTTCCCCATGCTGTGACAAATTCCTCTGAAAATCAAACATTTGATGAAAACTTCTGTTTACAGAAAAATTTTCGAGATGTAATCTTCCACACTCCACATCATGCTGTAATAATAGTAACAAACGAAGTAACATCTTGTCAAAATAATTACTCCAGTGCAAAATCCAAAAGGATCAAACTGCCAATCATAACATTAATTTTAAAATGCAGGAGTTTTCACTTTGTTAGAAAGAAATTTACAGCTTAAATGTGTTAGACTTTTCAACCTCCCGACTGGTCTGTTGTCTCTCTTGACAGTCATAAACATTCCTCCAAGCAGTGCCCACTTTCACACAAAGTTTAATTTCAAATACGGGATTTGCCACATGCATTCCCTTCTAACTTTTCCCCAGGCCCAATGCTGTGAAAATTCCTTCAACAATCAAATGTTTGATGAAAACTTCTGTTTAAAATAAAACTGTAGAGCTGTAATCTTCCACATTTCACACCGTGCCATCGTAACCAAAGCAAACCAAGTAACATCTTGTCAACTGGGCCTGATGCACCCTTCAACTCTCTCCGGGTGGAGCTTGTGTCAAATTTTCTCAGAGAGAGTTATGTCCAACTTCTGAGGGACGGTAAAGCTGGTCAAGTCATAAATCTTCCTCACCTATCACCTCTGGGTTCAAGTCCAACCCAAACTGAAAGGTGAATTGAGTGATCAGTCCCCAGCCGATTCTCTTAATCTTCCTTAGTTTAACATTTCAGGGTTTAACTCTCATCTTTGAAAGCCAGTCATTTCTTCATTTTTTCGCTCTTTCGGTTGTTACTGAGTTATCTGCTTTTTTTTAACAGATGTGTGCTCTTTGGTAAACCCCTGGTCTTTTTTTTTGCAGGAAGACGTAAAAACAGGTTAGATTTCTGTTGTTTTGAATACCCACTTGTGAAGTGTTTCTGCTCCAAGAGATCGGCCAGCAGATTGAGGTTCATCTTGCGCAAGCCCAGCTGGTAGACCTCAACTTCCCTGGTGCCCCTCGTCATCAGCTCGGCGATAATAGCCTGGTTGATCTCGCGATTGTAGCCTTTGCCCTGGCGCCGGATGTCCTTGGCCTTGTCCACGTCCACCACCATGTGCTCCTTGAAGTGCAGGAGCATGTCCAGGGCTACGACCTGGCCAACCAGGGAGGGGCGGTGGCTCTGGAGGAGTTGGTGGCATTCCTCCACCTCTGTCGAAGAAAGATTTTATTGTTCATTTCAATAATCGACCACTTCCTTTTTCCAGCAGGTCATGGAAGCATTCTCAATCGGCAGTAGGTCTTATGTAATCTGGCAACATTTTCTGTTCTTACAGCGTTTGATATTATCTTACATTACTTTTGCTCCTTGGTGCTCTTAAATTAATTATTTTCCCGGATTTATACCACTTAGGCTGAATACCAGTAGCTATTGTTGCAAGTGAGGGAATTGAAAAGAACCGACCACCGCATCCGTTTTGGTAGAAAGAAATACACCAAACGAATACATTTCAAAAGAGAGAATTAATTTCTTGCGGGAGGAATCACCTGCAGTTTGCATCCCGCTTAAGCGGCTGTCTGAAGACAGTGTAACAAGAAAGGAACTGCATCGCTGTGAGACGCAGTGCGCCTATCAAAGCATCACTGCAAAGAATAATGCAAGACGTCAATGTTTAGCCACCTCCCAAGTTGAAACACGCGTCTTTGCCTGAATGTTGTCGAAATTCGTGCTCGTACGTCTCCAGAATAATGATGGATGTGCCTCTTCGTGGGATGCGCAGCTTCGTCATTGATCGCGATCCATACATCTTACATTATTGACACGCACAGCTTTTCACAATAATACGGCAACCTATTAAATTTTTCATCTGCTTGGTGCATTAATATTGCAAAACTAACGATCCTTACTGGGCAATGTGTAGTTATGTCCGCTTGAATATAGTGTGCATAATATTGGATAGCTGAGTTTTGTTGTTTGTACGTGAAATTCAGGGGCGTGTGGCTGTAATACACGGCGAAATGCGTATGTTTGATTGATTTTGTTGGTACTTGAAGGCGTCAGTTTGCTTCTGTTTGATGTCGATGGGCCTGTATAGTGTCACACCTATCATTGAGCTTCGCGGATGATGTTAGCTGCGTATTTGATTTGGTTGGATAACATCGGGGAAAGTTGTCAGTTGATATACCCAAATCTCCTGATTTGTTTATCGGGTGACTCTCCGATGCATCTTTTTTATTTGATCTCACTGATGTTTTATCGACGTTCTTATACTTGTGAAAGGAAAAGGGACTTCCAAACTTGGAGGGAACGCCATGTTTTGCCATGTAGTTAGAGAACAGTTCTTTGTTATTTCAACTTGACAACAAACAGAAAGTGGTGTGATTCCCGCACTGTAACTTGTAGGTCGCGCTCGCCGTGGGAGCTTGAGATGGAATCAACTAGGCTTACATATAGAATCGTATGTTTGTGACCAAACATAGCAGACACTGCTCAGCTTCAGTGTTTGGTTCTGAACTTTTAGATAGTTCATTTTGACGCCGGGCCCCACTCCCCTCTCACTGCTTCGACCTTTGGGGTCAGTTGCCTTGGTAACGATCATTAGGTGCCCAGGCGCCACTAGTCTTGTGGGTACCAAAGTGGTTGTTTAATGTCTTGGTACAAGTGAAACCCTCGAGCTACTGTCGCCTCCCCAATTTGAAAAGCGCAAACTAATGTACATGTCGCGTGCGTTGGTGCTGTATTGGATTCGTGCAAGCCCTTTATTGCCTTATATTGATGAGCAGTAATATATACGCTGTTGACATTGTTTTTTAGTGGACGCTGAAGATGACAAGTTATAAATGGCACTGGCTGGGTTGCTCTGCATGTCTGCTAATCGCTGGGAAGTGCGCTGGTATTTGGATTAAGATGATTGGAGAGTCCTTGGGGCGTACTTCATCAGTGCACATGCACTTTTTGGGGAGTGGGGTGTGTCGGAGTGCCCAACCGCTCATAGCAGCTTGTGTTCCCCCGCAGGAAGTCCGTGTTAGATCGCATCTGCATGCATCTGTGAGAGTTTAGCCCAGACATTATTGAGGGGCGCTTTTCGCTATGAAAATAACATCTTATGCTTGTTTTGCCATACGAACGACCGAACGATAGCCTGTGACCTTTTCCAGTTTTATGCAACCGTCTCTTCGATACAATTACCCCTTTTCTGCTTAAAGGGGGGGGCAGTTATTAAATTAATTTGAGAATTCTGAACTATTAGAATTCTGAATTCTAATAGCACGAGCATCGCCACTCATGGTATAGCACGGTGATAGTGCTTAGTATATGTAGTATAGACACTATTGGTAACTGACTAGTGTTGAAAATAATGTCGTGCAAGTGTAGAGCTTAATCCAATGCCCTTTGGGCGATATCTGTTCTTGCATTTGTTTCAACGACACAAACGCATAATAGGTTTCCTTAATAAACATCCCATGCATGTTTTACGGCGGCTTCATTAATTTGAAATGTTTTTGGGATGCAGTTTTCGATACCTCTTTGTAAAATTGTTTGCCGTCGAAGGAATACATGTACATACACAGCACAAGCTTCGCGAATAGTCCACGATTGTGATCCATTATGGTTCACGTGAATTGCTCTTTTAAGAAATCAATTTTATGTCGGTGTTGGAGCACGGAAACACAAAGAAAATAATCGATGTTATTTCAATGATCTTGGACTGTTGACGGAACATAGCGCCGGGGAGATGTAAGCATTAATAATGGATTTCTCCCGAAAATTTAATAAGCGCTGTATGCCCAGCGTATGCAGTGCTTGTTCAGTGCAGTCCTCATTATGAAATTACGTTGGTCAAGAGCAAAACATTAAATTTCAATGATGAAGTGTTTCCCTGATGTTTATCAATCTGTGTAATGTCCTGTCGTCTTGAGGTATGGCGTTCATGGTGAAATGCAGCTGGAGTGCCCGACCATTTTTTCCATTCTTTGTCGACCATTATGTCGACTGCAGTGCAAACACTCGCTATGGAAATTCTAAAGAATTTCGTTATTACTATCAATAATTAAATCGGCATCTTTCTCGACGGTTGGTATTAAGCGAAGCTGTTCGTGGCTTTAAAACCAAACAACCGATTGGGTCAGCCTGGCATGCGTGTGTTTCAGCGACTGGTCTGTGTTCAAACGTACGTGGCGATCAGTTCTCACACTGATCAAAACTTTAATTTTGTGGCCAATCCTCTTAATTAAAAATGTTAAAGTAAATCGGTCATACCTTTCTGATTTTTCTTTTTCTCATAGTCCTCCGTTGCGTCCGTTATCATCGGTGTTTCGCTCATCGTTTTTGTCCCAAAATGCCCCGGTTTACAAATACATTCGCTGGGTAAGTCGTAGTGCCACAGACGACATACGATGTGTTCATGCGTGTTGAGATACGCCGAGTCCCCAGCATAGATTTTGTTGATCGGCTCCAAGTCTCCAAAGAGCGGCTATTTTGAGTCTAATCGCGGATTGTCATTCAGACTCGCTAAATATAGAGCCGTGCCTTGTAATCTCCTGCAGATCTCCTTGAAGGCAGCGTAACTTGGACTGCGGGAGCGCGAGCATGCACGGTGAGCGTGACGTCCAGAAAGTTTACTTATCAAAATGACGTAACAATGACGTTCAGATGTCTCTGCCAATGGACTGTTGCGTACAAGTGATACGTTACCGGTCACTGTGCACCGCCGAGTTTGCTCCAGCACCAATGTGGGCCGGGTTTGTATGCTCCGTTGCGCCCGTCTGCAAATTCCTGGGGGTACCGGTGATCCGGGCAACGGCGCGCTGTATTTGCATAGGCCCTTTGTCCCGGTACGCCGCGGGTTGATGGATTCAAGGGGCTTCCGTGTGTGAAACCGGTCGGTGGAACGGGAACATGTCGAGGTCATTTCGGGAAAATCGATGATGAGAGGTTCTGTTATCGCATTATGGGGGGGGGGAGCGTCAGGTCTTGGCATGGATTCCTGTGTAAGACCATCTTTATTTGTACAGAGAAAAGGCCTATATGAATATTGCTGATCTCATTCCTGGCTTCTTAGCTCTGCTCACAGCTCTCCTCGAAACAGAATGGACGTCTCTTATTCTGTTTCGAATCTTCCTTTCCTATCTTAGTTGACCTGCTAATTAATATCGGAGCATCATATCTTTGGGGAAGGGGTGGGCGGGGCTTCGGCATTATTTTCTGGGGGGAAAGCAGCGTCGTTGGTGCAAGGGTCCTATTCTCGGCTACTTTCAAAATGAATAAAAAAGAATTCCCCGAAGACATGCATACGCCATACGTCCCATTCGAAATATGCCAAAAGAAATCCCTATATCTTTTTGAAATGTCTGGATTGTGGTGTGCGGGTTCTATATGTGCTTCAATACAAACTTAAGGTCACTGCTATACATTCGGTCCACCGGGTTGATTTAGAAAAAAAAATCGTATCGCGGGGATAAAGGTTGTTTGTTGAAAAGCACAATCGCCACTGTGGAGAAAGTGAGGGAACTCTATCGGGTTTCCTCTTCGAGTGACACGCAATATCCCATCAAGTCAAATCTGATTGCATTTTCGGTGTCCCCGGGACATGTTGGGCCGAGGGGAACAGTAAACAACCCGGATCCGATAGCCGTGATTTGGTGTCATTTACCCTCCAGTCGTGTTTCGAATCAGCCGGATTGCGCATACCGCGTACCGTACCGAAGCAAAACACGCATGTCAAAACCAATAAACACACCTTGACATCAAGAACCGGATTGGTTCCGTGTTAGCCCCAACTTAGTTCAGATCTTCCACAGTGCCGTTACTAAGAAGTGATTTACAGTTAACGTTGCCCACGTGAACGGGCTAGTAAACATTCCCATGACACAAAAATGTTAGGCGAGTGTTAAATCAAAATTTTATTGCAAAGCAGATGCTACAATTCAAACATATTTTTTTTGGGGGGGGGATGAAGTCAATAAAACCCAAGATAGAATACCACTTCTACCGTTAAGTTTATGAGAACAGTTTTCCTTTCTGGTCAATTTCTGTGGCGGTACTCCATTTTCCACGGAGGTCAAGAGCTCCGTAACTGTATAAGTTACGGTTCATATTTTACACGTCATCGTACTGACACACTTGCGACTGCGAGCGATTCGCAATCCGGTAGCTTACATCTCAAAGTGTTTCCCTGAAAAGGCCACTTTTAAATTTCCATGTATTTTGCGCTACCTCGTGCCGGTAACCATCCACGCTCGCATTATTAACTTATACATGTATACCACAAAATTAAAAATTTACTTTCAAGCCACAAATGAATAAAAATCAAGACGTATGTCAAAATCAAGACGTGTGTCAAAATCAAGTACATGTATGTCAAAATCAAGTACATGTACATGTACATGTATATCAAAATCAAGTACATGTACTTCTAGTTCCATTCAGCACGTGGATGTCGAATGTTGTTCCGTAGAGTGCATTGGAAAATTGAGTCAACATGATCCATTAACTGCTCGCATTATGGCGGAATAAGGCTGGTTTACGGTGGATTTCAGTTCACGCGCGAGAAGAGCCATAAACGTTAACTCACTTGTAGGGGGCCTACATGTATCTACTGTGTGCATACACCTAGAGTTTGGGTAGTTTGGATCCGTGTAAGGAAAGGAACGCGGCCAGGAAACGATGCCTTCTGACTACATCATTTATGCGACCTTCGAGTATGATTAGGACAACTTAATGCACGATCTAGTAGGCCCAGTGTATGTAACCTCAACACACGATCATCCATCATTTTAGTTTGTCGCTTATCAAATGTAAGTCGCATTAACACTTCTCTTCCAATTATCCGAGGATGTATATAATTACTCATGGCCAGTGTTTTGATAAGTGCTCATTTTATCAGTATACTGTAGTCGCTGATCCATAGAGAATAATTATTGTAATCACCAAGCAAATAGGCGTATACAAGCACTGATTGTAGGGATAACGTTCCCGCTCAGCTTTCGAACTTCCAAAGTAGTTTGAAAGTATGTTGCTCATTATTATGTGTTTTATAGCGCTATCGTTTCATGGTGCATTGCGAGAAGCATTAGTTTCCGAATGATTCCAATTTCCTTAGCTACCGGTATTCTGCCAAATTCAAGGAAGATTTTCTGTGTTCGATCTTACATGGTACATTCGTTAAAAAGTAATTTTAAAATGCCCCAAAAGGGGAAACTATCAGTATTTGCGAAATAAGTTAATTTGGAGTAGACAAATGTCAATGAACCAGTCAACTGTCGTTCAGTGGTGCACACAGAAATAATTGATATGTCCGGGGAAAAACGGACTGTTGACGAGTTACTTAATTACAGAGAGAGGAAAATTGAGGTATATCTTTGGTATAAAGTACTAATGTTCGTATTCAGAAGAACTACTCACTGTTAGTGGTATTCATTTCCATAGCCGGGGCTTGAGCGTTTCAGTCCGCCTACTACGCCCTAGACAAGTAATGGGCGTCCCCAGGGGCCGGAAGAAACGAGAGACTGTCACAGTTTTTGTCATTTACTGGAGCGAAGAGTTACGGTAGGTCGTCATGCTGCATCCTGGCGAAAAACGTCGTCATGAAAGAAGACAGGTATATAGGAAAAGGTCAAAACATCATGTGTAAGCAAGAAACTGGAATGACAGCAAACACCACACACTGTGCAGGGGCGAAGGCATTTTCTTTGGGGGTGTGCGAGAGTCCATTTGCCGACTTGTAACTCGTTTGCTAACATTTGTGTCGTGTAAAATGGAAATCTGTGGTACGCTACATTTCATGCTTCAGGGGGAATGCCGACGGCCAACGTTTATCGCTTCAATTGTTTCAATTTCGGATTCATTTGCTGACCGAAGCTCTGTTTGCCGACTGGAATTATTGGGGTCACCCCCAGTCGCTACGCGCCACCTGATCTTATTGTTGATTTTGTTTTGTGCATTTATTAGGCCTAATCCTAGTTTGTAATATTGGATATTAAAAGACAAACTGCTTGGGTTTTGTGTAGAGGCCATCTTTCCTCTGCTATCGGGTGAGGTATGCTTTTGTATGGGTCTGCTTGTATGAGCCTTTCTTGTTTTAAATAGGCAGGTTCGTAATTTGGCGCGATGCTTTTGCTTTCGTTTCATCGCTTGAACCGGCCTTTACTCTGACCGACTCTGGCTTCGGACAGAAATCTCCAAAGCGGCGTCCTTACGGCTTCCAAAAAGTTGATTTTTCTTAATGCTGAATTTGTATACCTGGACGAATTCTTGGCGGGTTTTAACCCGTCTGGCCCAAAATGCAGGTTTTTATCGTTAGAGATATTTTCGAGCGAATGACATAATAATCAAACGTCCTAATGTAATTATTGGACAGCAGGATTTGGGATTTGTTTAATGATTGCCTCAATTCCCTTCCTCCGACAATAGACCAACACTTCAGTGGGGCCAAAGGTCGCGGCAATATTCTCCTAATCCAAAGTCTGGCTTTTGTGTTAATCATGATTCATCAACAAGTCCAGGACTCTATCATTGTGAAATGTAACAAGTGCACATCGACCAAAAACAATATGAAGCTTCAGAACATTATTGGGGATTAATTGGGGCAATTAATGACAATCACGACATAAAAAATGCCACAAACTGTAAATGTTGATGGTAAATACTGTGAAAAACTGCGTGACGTACCATTCTGACGTTAGTTTAATAAGTTTCCTTTTTTTCTTGGCCTTACATGCATCTACCAAGACTACCGGCACCATGAGTCTTGACTGAAACGGTTAACAATCGTCCGTATAGGCAGTCATTTTTCAACGCATTTCCAAAGATGGAATCGATGCCATCGTACTTTTACGGTATGGGGAAAGCCATTGTTAACGTGTGACATGGTGTGAAGTAATCGATTTTCAATTGAACAAATTTCTGAGGTCTTTCCCTGATTAACGGTAAGATTTATTGGGAAAATGAAGTTATGGACTTGTCATAGTATTACTGCTGGATTAAGGCGCAGGCAGAAGACAAAATCGGCAACATCCGTGTGTTTTGACAAGTGGCAACAACTGAACTAGGGTCGAAAGCGGGCTCACGGTAAAACGGTAGTGTACATGTACAATGTTTATGGTGTCGTTGGAACGGTCTAACCATGGTCCAACTTGTCACGGGGACAGGGAAGGCATCCACACACCACCAACCTACAAGAGGCAAGAACTGCCAGGCAAAGGTACATGTGTGTGTCCCAAACCGTTTACTTGTATCCCAACAAAAATGATTTTAAACTGACATCATGAGGAATTCAGAAACGTGGAAATTCCTACCTATTCTGTGGAGGTACACGATAAACAAGTTGAAAGACTTGTCCATGACCTGTGGCTACCGTACTGCTGTGTGCCCACGTCCCCGAACACCAGTGTACATGTACATGTGCGTGTGTTAGGCCGGCAAATTATTGACAGTTGGGTTGTGCATGCATGGTTTTGAGCGCCACCACAATTGACACCAGCGGGACCATAGCAACAGCGTTCTTGGCTGCGGTTTTGTAATCCGTAATAAGTCAACCGCTTCAACCAAAGTTACAGTATAGCGGCTTAACTTGTGCACTGCCCTTGCCTCCAGCACGATGAGTGCAGTTACACAAGGTTGAGAATAGAAGCATTTGTTTTGGAGCTAATTATTCCAGTTACTAAGTCAGTTTAAGATTTCATATAGCTTAAATCGAGTAGACATTGCGTTTTGTTTTGTTTTCTTGACTTGTTTCGTTTTCCTTCATAAGAGCTCTGAGTTCGCAGTCCAGTGCAGTGAGGAGTTTTCCTGAAGACCGTCTTTAAGTTGATCTTCCATTTTCTTTCCCAAATTTCAGCTGATGAAATTTTTTACTCACATGTAGTTAAATCGGCGCAAATTTCGCAGAATGGAGTGTACGACATTTTCCCCATATTTTGAGGGGGGGGGGTACTGTTGAATCAACCCCCACCCACTATTTCGTGGCAAAAAATAAGGGTGGTTGTGGAGAAGTGGTCAGACTTCCCACTAACCAAAATGTGTTCAGTGCAGAGGTTTATATTACAAGTTCATGCATATCATGAACATCGCCCCCATTATGATGTCAACACCCCTCCCCTTTCCGCTTTTCAAATTCCATGGCCTTGCAAGCCATCCTCCTACCCAACCCCTCAGTTCCTGGCACAAATTAACGCCAATTAGTTGTCAGCATTATGTTTTTATTATTCCCAAGTATATATCTAGTTTTTTGTTTGTTTGTTTGTTTGTTTTTGTTTGTTTGTTTGTTTGTTTGTTTTTGTTTTGGTTTTTTTTATCATTTCCGAAGCTGCAGTGACTTTTGTGGATTTTTTGTGTCATTACAAAAGAGCACCCTTTTTATGTTCTATATAGTTCTCGTATCTCTTTTCAATTGAGGGAGGGTTGGTCAGTCGACAACAAAAAATAAAATTTCTTTAAAAAGCCATGCTGCTGTCATACAGATGACTGAATAAACCAGGCAAAGTGCACTGTACTTCTCACTTGTTTTTGAGTCTTTGTTTCTATAGCTGAGTACAAAGAGATATTCTATTGGTACATGGTAGTCAACACAATACCCTCGGAGTCAGTGTCAAGATACCTTACGGTTGTTCGTGTGTGCGGTTTGTACACCATGTACATGTACATGTACATGTACATGGTGCCTGTCTGTGGGTATGTTTCGGTTATGGTGCGGTACCGCTCGGTCTGGTGGTAGTGATGCCCGTACCGTGGACGTCGACTGTCGCTGCGCATACGTTAATGTTTGGGGGTAGGAACGGGCGAAATCGTATCGCACCTGTATATCACCGCTGTTTTTGTACCTGGGTCCGGTCATAAAACCTACTTTTTCATAAGCAAGGTCCTCTCAACGGGGCTGGCTGGAAAAAAGTCTTAAAAAGGGAGCCCTAACGATAGATTTAAATTTTGAATGCAGTTTAAAGGCCATTTTGACATAACTTTGACTGTACACTTTTTCTCGGAAACACCACCTCCCTTGGGCCTTTCTGATCCGCAGTTTTATTTTTTATTTTGTCATCATTTATACCGTTGCCACACAGACGTCTGACTTTCCTGAGCATGGACGTAGGGAAAACTGAGCTTAAAACCGGGATCTCATGGTAATAACCTCGTTAAATTTGAAAAAAAACGGACGTAGGCCTTCCTCCAATTGTACACACAATCATCGTTATCCCAGTCAGCCTGTTTTGGGCAGAATCTTTGTTTACTCCAAATATACTCAAGCGCCCTCCTATTGTGTCGGCTAAAGTTCAAAAAGGCTAATTGGTTGATTGCCACATGAAAAAGAGATTTCATTTAAAAAGAAAACAAAAACGACCACGAAGGGACTCGAACCCTCAATCTTCCGATCCGAAGTCGGACGCCTTATCCGTTAGGCCACGCGGCCGACGTAGGTGAGCGGCTAATTGTTGAATATAGCGTGTGAATAAAATTCATTTTTTTTTCCAAAGTTAATTTTATCTCTGAGGAATTAAATTCCCACTTTGATTCGGCAACTTAGGTAATTACGACAGAAGTTTATGTTATCAATCCCTATTATTGATTTTTATTTCACAAAAGTGTTTTGGATCATGTAAACTCTTCGGTTATAGCGCCCCAACGGCAAAACAGGAAAGTCTGGTACTTCTTGTTGCCTCGGTCACATAAACGGTTTCGAAGCAAATTTCTTCTAGGTACTGCTCTGGTAATTGTTGCTGATTTGTACGCATGCTCGATGAAATACTATTGGCAACCAGGACAATCAGCTGCATGCACTAAGACGCCGCGCTGTTTTTTATCGCCAGTTTTTCATCGTTTGTCCACTAGAATAGTAGCAATAGAGATATGAGCATTGGTTTCGAGTAACATGAATTGATGCATTCTAAAGCCATACAGCTATGATGAACGGGGACTTTCAAAGGTAAAGTCTGAAATCAGACACTGTCAGACAATCATGACAATGTTCAACCATAGCACAGGCATACCCCCATTGATCAGTGTTGATACTAATTTAATTACTGGAGCAAGGTTCCTTGTTCTATGGTTCAACTGGGCGTCGGTCACTTCGCCCCATTTCCACTTCGCCTCTTGCCACTTTGCCCCATTACCACTTCACCCCTTTTCCACTTCGCCCATTGATTATCATTCATTCTGTTCTTCAGTAACAGAGGCATACCATAGCCATAGGCTTCGATAGATGCAACAAGTTAAAACATTGACGTTTAAGTACCCAAATAACGATAGGATAATCCAACTTTCAAAGGCCAAAACAATGATTCCGATTTCCCGATCGCTGCACCAATGTTTTGGCGAGACATTTAAATTTTTATTGGCAAGTTAGAAAAAAGCTTTCTTCGTGTTTCGTTGTTGCTGTGGTAAAAACACGAGCACAAAGCACTGGTTCCCGCCACGCCACACCCTTGTAAGAGAATGCGTGATGGAGTGTGACAACCAGTCTATTCATGCCGCGGTGACTGTTCATGTACATGATCCGTCACGCAAAAAATAAATCGATGTTTTTAATATTTCTTCACGTTAATTCTTAGTATCTTGTCTATGTTTGTATTTTCTGTGTTCATCAGTTAAATTTTAGGTTGTTTTGCTCGTACTTGAAGCGAGCATGTTTCACAAAATTTCCTGCACACCAAGCTTTATCCAATCGCCCGGGTACAGCTGTCTGGATGCATCGAAAATGACCAGAAATGATGTGCACAGAATTGTGTGTGTCGCTTTGAAATAAACTTGAAGAGGATGAGAAATAACCCCGATGCTTGTCCAACCACGCATTAATTCATCATTATGGACAATGCAGGAGACATTAATTTAATGCCGTAGGCTTTTCAATAATAACTACATTTCGTTTGTGGAACTCCTCTCTCAACCATTTTTTGAAGAGGCTTGTAAGTTGTAACACACTCAAAACGGACGGCAAAGTTGAAATGGGGCGAAGTGGAGATGGGGTGATGTGGGGGATGGGGCGAGGTGGGGATGGGACGAAGTGGTTAGGGGCTAAGTGGTGAGGGCCGACGTGGAAATTGGGCGAAGTGACTCTAAACCGTTTAACTGACAAGACTGATCATAATGATCGTCTGATCAGCCATAGAGCAAGGAACCTTGCTCTGTGGACATGGTGGACTGATTTCTGCACTGCAGACTTACCACACTAACTTCACTACATACAGTGATGATACACCATGTCCATGGAGGAATGACTGCCACTTAGCCCGACCCTTAAGTTAAATGCTCGAACAGACTAAGATTAAGCAATTTAGCATCAACAGGCATCAACACAGTGTCACAGCATCAACAAATCATGCACATTAAGCACTTTTGTGCAAAAATATTGGAAAATATTCTACTACTAGGCCTAGCTATATTCATGAGGCATGTTTAGTAGAGAAAGATACTTCCAAAGTTCCAGCCAATCATGCCAGTGCCAGAACTGTAAGGTTTTTTATAGAACCTAGGCTGGCCTAGACTTCAGGAAGTAAAGGAAAGAGTTTCATACACGATATGACAAGACCATGTTGACACCCTGTGCCAGACGTCTTAAAAACAAGTGTTTTTTAAGTCTTCACATTTAGTTCTGGAAAGAGATTGATATCCGGACGGTCATACAAATTACCGTCAACATGCAACGAACCATCAACACAGCGTCAACACCTCCAAAACATGTTAAAACCCAAAGAAGCGGTACTCGACCGTAAAGTGTTTTCTGGCTAAACCTCAACATTTTCGACTCTGGGAAATTGCTGTTTTATTTTTGCCAAAATTGCCTCCTTCAAACCAGCTCAGAAATCAGCAGCCATGTTGCCTCTGGGGCAGCTGGGATCATACCATTACGCCAGAGGGGTGATAATATTATATGATAAAGAAACAGAGGGCAGTCATTACAACAATTTTCCTTTAAAGTGACTATATTTTTATTTTTCTTAAGATTGAGTAGTTGTCCCTTTTCATATTTTAACAATAACGGTGTTAAATAAAATCTATGATGTTGTTTCTGCTATATTGATTTTTAATCTCTTAAAAAGCATTTAAATTTACTGCCATCTCGATTAAACGTCTGGCTGCGAATGTGACTTCAATACACCAAGTGATGAATCCAGCAGGAAGGCAACAACAGCAAAAAAACACCAAAAAAATACAGAAGAGTAGGACAGGAAATAATCAGTATAATTATCTGTAAAATATTAGCAGCAAAACCCTCTGAAAATATGGCAACATAAAGTGCGAAGATCTTGGGACCATGGGTAGACTTTTGCCATTTGTTCCCCCGACATTACGTTGAACAAGCCCAAAGCTGCATTTGCTTTTTGACCCCCCCCACGCACACTGAATAATAAAGCACATAAATGGCAAAAGTCAAAGAAATAATTTTACAAAGTACGCAAAATAGACATCAGTTTGCTCTTAAGTTAGAATCTAATCGAGTATAAATTTATTTCAATTCGAAGAGTCGAACTATATTCCCTTTCACCGGCCTTCTCTAAAGACTTGGCAGGAATTTGTTAATTAACAAGGAACTACCACCTGTTAGCCAATGGGGGAAAAATGTCATACACCAGTGTTTATGTTACATGCTATCTGGAGGTACAAACTGCTGGTACATGTACATATACCTGAGGCATTTTACCCTCCTCTAACGGAGACAAAACAATCTTGATACAATAGAGAAACATGGAAATACTACCAAGTAAAGATTTTTGAAAACTATAAGAGAAATAACATGTTTAAGCCTGCTGATCAGTCCACCTCGGTCTCCACTTCCACCCCATGCAAGTCTGTCTCCATCCCCAGTTCTGCCTCCAGCAAACCCATCTCCAGCTCGTTAAGTTCCTTGCCCAGATATGTCTCCAGTTTCCTCTCCCACATATGCTCTGAGTAAATCAGTTTGGGATGAGAGTTTCCTGCATCAGAAGATGAATTTGACATTAGTGCATCTGCTTTTAATGTTACCAGACCAGAGAAAAGGTGAAATCTAGCAATTCTAGACGACTAAGGAAATGGTTAGATTTGATCGGTACAGTCCAAGCCCCATGAGAAGGCAAGATGGCGGCGAACAGTCCAGATCATTTTTTGTGTGTGCAAAAACTCCATTTTGAAAATTGATTCATGACTTCCAACTACCAGAAAGTCTCTTTCAGCCCAGTTATTACATTTCTAGGCCTCTTTTGTTGATTGAACGAGTATTTTCGAGGAGTTGACGCTGTGTTGACATTACTATCGTGTGTTGACGGTAATGAGTAAGACCTTATTTGGACATCACTTGACATAGTGTTTTCTAAGTAAATGCCCAATGTTTTCCCTGCTTAACTAGACTTCTTAGGACATGTTATCTCCTTCTAATGGCTAGTAAACCACTGTACTGTACATGCTGTAAGGGGAACTTAGTGATGTCTGTGTAAGGAACTCTTTCCCACAGACGTGACAGAATGAAATTGCATAACTTTGCTGAAGTTGCAGGGTAGGCCTAGCTTTTTTTTGTGCCATGCACTAAGCTGTAAAACAAGTGTTTGCTGTACCTAATCTGATGTGTGGCCAAATTGCATATTCAATCAGTAGTCAAATTCATATTGGTATCTTTCCCATCAGGCCAGGTACATCGGCAACATACACAATGGACGACTCTGATGAGGAAGACATTAATATTCCTGACAGAAGGGGCCAAGGGGACCAGACGTCGATGAGGTCAGTCAGCTCAATAGACAGACATCACCATACTTATGAAACTTTGTCTCGTGTTTTGATAGGCCTAATCAAAGAGCGATGGCAAGTTCACAGAAGTTCGGAAACTTCCTTTTCTGTCAAAAGAATCGTTTGCAGCCTCGTGCAATCATTTCATATTCTCTTTATTACTTTTTTATGATTTCCAACCACACTGTGGCCGAAAAGAACTTTTTAAACTTGATTTTGAAATTGAAAAAAAAAATCCACCAAGTCTGTTTAGTGCATTTTTATGTGCGATGTAAATTGAGGCCACAGTATTCCAACCTAACTCGTGGCTACCGAATGCATGTACAAACTAGATTAAACCAGCCAAGCCTAGCATGACCCTAGCTCAGCCAAGCCCAGGATGACCCTGGCCCAGCCAAGCCCTAGCATGACCCCAGCCAAGCCCTAGCATGACCCCAGCCAAGCCCTAGCATGACCCCAGCCAAGCCCTAGCATGACCCCAGCCAAGCCCTAGCATGACCCCAGCCAAGCCCTTGTGTGACCCCAGCCAAGNGACCCCGGCCAAGCCCTAGCATGACCCCAGCCAAGCCCTAGCATGACCCCGGCCAAGCCCTAGCATGACCCCAGCCAAGCCCTAGCATGACCCCGGCCAAGCCCTAGCATGACCCCAGCCAAACCTTGTATGACCCAAATGGGTTTTTCACTCGGAACTAAATACCTGTTCATGTATCTTGTGTAACAGGAGGCCTAAAACTGCCAAACAGACGTTCCTGACCCAGAGTCAACGGACGAAGAAGCGAAGTGCCAGTTCCAGAGAGAGAGCCCATCGGTCGCTGGAAGAGAGGCCTCCCTGGGTGCAGCCATCTGTTCGCGGGGCCGTGCCCACCCCCGACCTGACGGTGACACACATCAACCAGACCCACGACAGGGTGGTGAGTTGAAGACTCTCTTCTTAGTTTCGTCTCCGCTGTCAAAATGTTACGACCAGACCAAGTTGAGGATATAAAACACCAAGCTATCTTAGACCTGACTAAAACCTCCTGGAAGTTGGTTGAGAGTGTCAAAAACAGTGTCTGAAACTTTACCCAGCTAAAAATTAGTTTCCATTTTCCAGGTTTCCAACATAGTTAATGCAAGGATGGATCGGAGAAAGGGCAATGGGGGTCACACACCTCCCCCCACACAAAAGATCCAAAAACTGGTTTCAGAAAAATAATTAGAAAAAGGTAGTTTTAATGGGGCCTATTAATTTCCTTGATAGAGCACTGGTACGGTGTTTCAAAGGTCACAGGTTCAGATCCCACTTAAGTCAATTTCTTTGTTCAATTTTAAAACAAAAATATTTACTTTGTAAGAAGAGGCTTTCAACAATTATCCCTATTAAACCCTCTAAGGGTACTTGGCTAGAAGCCTGTGTCGTTTGTCAAAGTGGATTGCCTGCCCGGTGTAACAAGATCCAACAGGTCAACTCTCCCCAAGACCTAGCCTTGGTCAAGGCATTCGTCGCAGCGCAGACCTAGTACGTTCCTGTGTACGTATTTACCTGCATACATCGCAAAATCAAGGCGAAGAGCGACCTCACGCGGCCTGAGAAATATCCAAATCAGCTGAACCAGGACAAACGCCTTGGTTCAACCGTCCGCGGAAGCTGTATTGGGAGGTGGTCATGCTAATGACAACAGCCGATGTTTTAATTTATCTGCCGCGAATTTCAAGCAACAAGACAACTCGTTGTGCTGCAGTCGTCTCGGAATGTCCGCCATTTTACATGGTTATCATGCATGCCAGTTCACGTTGAGGCATTATGCATATGTACACTTAGCTGCGATTGGTCACTGTGCTCTCATCACATGCCTGTATCTATTCATATTCACATACGAGGTCGTGTCCAAAAAATCTAGCGCAAAAGTAAAGAAAAACGGCGTTCGTCCTGGTTCAGTTGATTTGCATATTTCTTAGGCCACGTGAGGTCGCTCTTCGCCTTGATTTTGCAACGTATGCAGGTATGTACATACCCTGTACGTACTAGGTCAGCGAGTGGCTGGTGCACACTGCTCTGCGCTGGGACGAATGACAAAGGCCTTGACCAAGGCTACCCAAGACCAAACAACATAGGAGTCTGTGGTTGCCAGTCACTACAAGATCCAACTGGGACTAGCTCACACTGTCTCAGCATGGCCAGTTAGTTGGGCTGCTGTTGGTTGCCCAGAGCTTCAAAGTGCATCAGACTTTTTCACCTGATGCACTGTGCTGTCTCTGGCAGGGTTAGGGTTATGGGAAGAGATGCGTGTGTATATATTACCCACCTATGAATCCTGTAAGCTGATATTTGTTCCCACAGAGGGCCCGAGACATGGCGGCCATGTTTAACGAGGGTCAGACCTCTACCGATTGGCTGAAGAATCACAGCATTGAGCACTTCAGCCTAACCCTCAAGGACTTGCTCAGCAAAGGCCAGATCGTCAGGTCAGTGCTTAACCACTTGCTGCCGGGTGGATTTTTCCTNTGACCCCAGCCAAGCCCTAGCATGACCCCAGCCAAGCCCTAGCATGACCCCAGCCAAGCCCTAGCATGACCCCAGCCAAGCCCTAGCATGACCCCAGCCAATTCAAGCATGACCTGAGCCCAGCCAAACCTTGTATGACCCAAATGGATTTTTCACTCAGAACTAAATACCTGTTCATGTATCTTGTGTAATAGGAGGCCTAAAACTGCCAAACAGACGTTCCTGACCCAGAGTCAACGGACGAAGAAGCGAAGTGCCAGTTCCAGAGAGAGAGCCCGTCGGTCGCTGGAAGAGAGGCCTCCCTGGGTGCAGCCATCCGTTCGCGGGGCCGTGCCCACCCCCGACCTGACGGTGACACACATCAACCAGACCCACGACAGGGTGGTGAGTTGAAGACTCTCTTCTTAGTTTCGTCTCAGCTGGCAAAATGTTACGACCAGACCAAGTTGAGGATATAAAACACCAAGCTATCTTAGACCTGACTAAAACCTCCTGGAAGTTGGTTGAGAGTGTCAAAAACAGTGTCTGAAACTTTACCCAGCTAAAAATTAGTTTCCATTTTCCAGGTTTCCAACATCGTTAATGCAAGGATGGATCGGAGAGAAGGCAATGGGGGTCACACACCTCCCCCCACACAAAAGATCCAAAAACTGGTTTCAGAAAAATAATTAGAAAAAGGTGGTTTTAATGGGGCCTATTAATTTCTTTGATGGAGCACTGGTACGGTGTTTCAAAGGTCACAGGTTCAAATCCCACTTAAGTCAATTTCTTTGTTAATTTTTAAAACAAAAATATTTGCTTTGTAAGAAGAGGTTTTCAACAATTATCCCTATCAAACCCTCCAAGGGTACTTGGCTAGAAACCCTGCCAGATGCATCGGACTGTGTCGTTTGTCAAAGTGGATTGCCTGCCCGGTGTAACAAGATCCAACAGGTCAACTCTCCCCAAGACCTAGCCTTGGTCATGGCATTCGTTGCAGCGCAGGGCAGTGCACACCAGCCGCTCACTGACCTAGTGCGTACCTCCGTACGTATTTACCTGTATACATCGCAAAATCAAGGCGAAGAGCGACCTCACGCGGCCTGAGAAATATGCAAATCAGCTGAACCAGGATGAACGCCTTGGTGCAACCGTCCACAGAAGCTGTATTCGGCAGTGGTCATTATGCTAATGACAAGAGCCAATGTTTTAAATACGCCGTTAGATTGGTTCATTGCTACATAGTAACTGTATAATTCCAGTTGGTCGCAAGGTGAAAGGTCAACTGAACGCACACATGGCTATACATGTACATGACAAGTCAATAAAATTTATTTTGCCAGCTGATCAGAATAATCGGTGATTGAATTCGCCTTTGCTTTGCTTTTCTGATTGTGATTGATTTGTTCCAACGATTTAAATTAGTGGACAAACGCTATCTGGCTTCATTGGTTGCAATTCAGACTAGGTCAGCGACCTCCAGTTTTGCATTGACAAATGACAAAATCACCCGTTAATTTATCCGTTGCGGAATTCAAGCAACAAGACAACTCATTGTGCTGCAGTTGTCTTGGAATGTCCGCCATTTTACATAATTATCATGCATGCCAGTTCAAGTTGATGCATTATGCATATAGCTGAGATTGGTCACTGTGCACTCATCGCACGCCTGCATCTAATCATAGTCGCATACGAGGTCGTGTCCTAGAAATCTAGCACAAAAGTAAAGAAAAACATAAGCTTCCGCAGATGGTTGCACCAAGGCGTTCGTCCTGGTTCAGTTGATTTGCATATTTCTTAGGCCACGTGAGGTCGCTCTTCGCCTTGATTTTGCAATGTATGCAGGTATGTACATACAAAGGTACGTACTAGGTCAGCGAGCAGCTGGTGCGCACTGCTTTGCGCTGGGACGAATGACAAACGCCTTGACCAAGGCTACTCAAGACCAAACTACATAGGAGTCTGTGGTTGCCAATCACTACAAGATCCAACTGGGACTAGCTCCCGCTGTCTCAGCATGGCCAGATAGTTCTTCTGCTGTTGATTGCCCAGAGCTTCAAAGTGCATCAGGCTTTTTCACCTGATGCACTGTTCTGCCTCTGGCAGGGTTAGGGTTATGCGAAGAGATGCGTGTGTATATATTACCCACCTATGAATCCTTTAAGCTGATATTTGTTCCCACAGAGGGCCCGAGACATGGCGGCCATGTTTAACGAGGGTCAGACCTCTACCGATTGGTTGAAGAATCACAGCATCGAGCACTTCAGCCTAACCCTCAAGGACTTGCTCAGCAAAGGCCAGATCGTCAGGTCAGTGCTTAACCACTTGCTGCCGGGTGGATTTTTCTTGAGCAAGACAAGATGCCGGGTCCTTTTCAAGATTTTCCATTTTCAAAATTCTTCAACAATTTTCTTATTAATTGATTTTCGCTTCCGAATAGTCAGTTTCGAAAACTTTCAATTGATAGATCAGGTTTTGGAAAGTTTTTAACAGATCAAATAAGGTCTGTATGACTCATGCCATTCAGAGTGACTTGTGTTGGTGAAAACTATAGGCTTGGAGTGAGCTTCGGGGTATCAAGGAAACTTCCGTCATACTGTTGCATGTGAGCTTTGTTTCTGATTTTTAATTCTTTTCCTGCGTGTTGCTTTCCAGACCTAAGAACAACCACAACCAGCGCTCCGATGGCCCGCCAAGAGAGCTCCAGTTTGAGGCCAGCATCGTCAACGCGTTTGAGTACAAGCTGTACGAGTGAGTAATAGTAGCCCACTCAATGTATCGATCTGCTGATTTCACTGAGATTGAGGTACTCGTCAGAAGGACTAGCGTGAAGTCTTGTTCCACCTTATTTCTTCAGCTTTTAGCTTTTACTTTAGCTAAAGTGATGTAAACGTGCAATGGTTTTAGCTGGCATTGAAAAATGGGATATCCACATTTGATGTCACGTGAAAAACAAAGGCACCTGTAGTCTGTGCTGTTTTTGTATATGGGTGATTCCAGAAATTAGGGGTCCAAAAGTTTGACATTTTCATGTTCCTGTTACATCTGACCTTTGTTATTTGACTTGGAAATATCAGCAGAATTGATTTCAAACTATTACTATTTGTTTGGCAGGTAATTTGCATATTAATTCATCCCTCTTGGAAATTAGAAAATGTGTTCTGAACTTACAAAATCATATGTCAGATGTGACGGACACAAAAAAAAGACCCCTAATTGCTGGAATTACCCATATGTGTAACAAAACAAGGTGTCCAAAACCACACACGGGGTGTCCAACAGTTACCCAGACACCCCTCTGGCTGACAAAGGTCAGCTGTTCCCAGGGTCAAATAGCCTCCGAGTCCCACATCACTCGGAGAGTGAGAAACTTGCTGTGCTGCTTCTCACCCCAGGAGCATCGAGATGTACCACAACCGCATCCGCTGGCTTTTGAAGGGCAGCAAGAAGACATTTGGCATGATCAAGGGGAACAAGGTAGCCCTGGTCCTCGACAGCTCCGACTCCAACTGCGGCTTTGGTCGGATCAGCCACTTCAGAGAGTCGTTAACGGTGAGAAATATATATCTAAAACACAGGGTTTTCACCCAGTTTTTAAACCCTGTATGCTCAGTCGTGTTTGATATTCACGCCTCCACGTTTTCATCGGTTTGCCAGCTTCCAGGTTTAAGCCCTCACTGAATTCCAAATGCAGTGGAAGATTCACTGACCAGTTTGGCTTCAGAAAAAGAAGATAAGAGTGTGGTGCCCAAATTACAACTTCAGATAGAGTTTAATATTTCTACTCTGTTGGAATTTAAAAGATGGTGCATCAGTCCTTGGGTTGCAGCACTCTGTCAGCTTTGCACAAACTTTCACAGTTGGAGTTAGCATACGAAAGAAGCTAGGCCTGTCCGAGCAGCAGGGTGTAGGCAGGCAGTCAGAGCTGTCACAGAATTGGCTGTTTTAGTGACAGATCTCTCGATATCTTGACGCCGAGTTGCGATAAACTTAGTTGCTGTCTTCCTGTGAACTAACTTTGTGCAGGAATTGATTGACGAGCAGCTACACAACCGGGAGATGTTGTACCTGATGTCATTTGGCACAGAGACGGATGAGTTGTGGCATACACCGAGATACACCAACGTCAGGATGTAAGTGCTGCCGTGCTTTAAGCAGTGGGCCAAGAGCAAGCTGCAGAGAGCTGAAATGAGCCATTTACATTGGTTGTGATTTGCCAAATGACCAGGCTGATATAGCCGACCTACAGTGATCTACAGTCATTGGCAAAAGTTTAGGACCACCCATAGAAAATGCGTTAACCTGAAGGAAAACCAAACTTTAAACCAATCAATCATGGCAACTGATGTTTATTTTAAGTGTGTATCCTTGGTACCTTGGTTAAACATTTTGACTACATTTCCATGATTTGACATGTTAACAGTCTAATATTCAGTGTGCCCTCCCTTATTTCTGATTGCTTAGACTGACTTTTGTTTACCCATGCTGCCTTGCAGACAAAATGTCATACAAGACCTGCCTTTGCAAAAAATTTCATTCAAATGGGTATATAGCACTACACCAGTGTTATGCACCACTGTAAAATCATGTGAAGTAATCATTCAGTGAGACAGTGTAATGCAGGCCCAGTGACAGAAATACCAATAAAATTTCAGGTGGTCTTAAACTTTTGCAAATGACTGTACAATGATCCACAGTGCGCTTCATTTTGTGCACGCGCTGTTGAAATACTGGTTACTGACATTTTTGCCTGTCGCAAAAAGGGTTTGTTTTGTAAAAAAACGTTACCAGCTAACATATCGTGATGTTCGTTGCGTGCGTCTTTTTCTCAGCTGACTTGACACATACATTCGCTCATTAGTATGAGCCCCACGCTGGACCATGAGAGGACGCACTTTTTCCTAGCAACTCAGGCTTCTTTGGTTGGAGCTGCACTTACCCAGTTCACTGACAACTATGAAATGCAGTCGTTACGGTCACGTTGCTACCAAGAGAACGAACACTCCCAACCAACATGACTCTTTTCAACCATTGAGGGGGTGCTTTTGCTCGTGGCCAATTATCTACTGAGAACAAAAGAAAACAATATGTGTGTTCCCAATCCATGTGAAATTTGCTACCCAACATAACACAATAAATCACAAGTCACCGGACCCACTTGAAGACCTCACAAAAATTCTTGTGCTATGTAAACCAATAGGATTAAGACTCATTTCATGGGATCCGATCACATTTATAGATTTATATCATATGATGCTCTATTGGTGATATTTGTTAGATATTAAAATTGAAGGGGCGTGATCTCTCTCCGTAGCCTGGATGAAGCACGCTATTGGGTTAACAGCCTATCAGGCATAGGGGGCTGCAACCTGTTAGCCGCCCTCAAGAAAGCCCTTAAGGTCAAGGACATCGACTCTATTGTTCTGGTCTTAGGAAGCTGGTAAGTCTACGAATATGTAGAATAATAAGTGACTCGAAAAATCCATCGAATTGAAAGCTGCTTGCATAATGGAGCGCTGCCCATAGACATGCTCTCCGATTTCCACATTGTTAGCATGATGTGGATCGATAGCAAGAACTGAAATGCAGTGGAGGGGACGTTGAACTTTCCACTTTCTCGTGCATCTCTAGGAATCTTAGACTTGGATATTTTAGTTAAATTAGAAGTCATTTCAGATAATCATTGACAGCCCATTTTAGCCTTGTAATAATGTGTATTGAAGAAAGATTCCGGAATGTACATGCAGTGCCCCACAGTTTAAATGTGATGACGCCCAGATTTTGAAAGCCTGGCAGGTACGTTGTAACTACGGTGGGAGAGGAACAGAACTTGATTGGCTGCCTGGCTAGTTTCTGCTCAGTGGAGTGTGCCTACACCTTTCTGAACCGTTCCATGGATATCTTAAAAACCTCAAGACACGGCATTTGTATAAAAGCTGGGAGTTTTCTGTGAGCCGAATACACTGTGTGACAGCCTGTGATGATATGTTAAGCTATACACGAATATTCTGTGGCGTCCAGTCACATGCAAAAAACATGTGTATGAAAAATACCCGTTTAGCCTTCTCGCTGGCATATTCTCTACACGTGGCATTTCACTCACAGTTTTGAGACCAATTGTATAGTCAAGGTTTTTTTTAATTTGATTTTCTTCAACAACATTGTTTGATCAGCTTTGTCATTTGGATCCAGCTTATTATCAAATTCATTTTTGAGGGTGTTGTCCACTTTTTCAAAACTCTCTAGTCCCGATCAGAACGCAGAAGTTCTGGTGGAGTACATTGAGCAGTTCACCGCAGGACGGCAGGTCCCACTGCACTGTGTGGCGTTTGACTGTAATAACCATCTCACTAATGTAAGTATCATTCCCTGCATTGGTTTGCAATAAGAGAGCAGTTAATGCAGAAATGTCCATTTGCCTGTGAACCAAAAAAAATTCATCCAAGCTGAATCGCAGTTTGCGATCTCCTGAAAATCACACTGTTGTTGTATCAACTGTTTTTTTTTTAATGCTAAAATAGAGCCACCCAAGCAGAGAGCTTCAAATTCCATACATGCAGGGTGGCTCAGTACCATCTTTCTAATTGTGGTGCCGCTGAAATTGGACATTAGGCCGCCCTCTTCGTGTGGCCATGCAGTGTTTCTGACGTTGGGTGTGACATCTAACTGCAAAGAGCAATGTGTGAAAAGTGGCCAATTAAAAAAAGGACACTTATGGGGGGAACAGTGCCACTTATTACAAAATGTTAGAAGAAAACAGGCATTTTGGGAAAAAAGGCACTTGTCCCCAAATGTTTGGTGTTGGGGGGTAATACCCATATCTCTATCCTTCCTTGTCTTCCGTCCCCCTCCCCAAATAGCCACTGTCAATGGCTACGGCTGTTAGCCAGTGACTCCTAAGATGTATGTGTTATTGCCGGGTGGTGAGGAGATAGCCACTAGGCACAGCAAATTTGATTTGGCCTCTCTGTCGATAGCAGTATTTTGCATGTCATCAGCAACAAATTTCTTGCGTAAGGAGCCCACAAATCCAGCATCTATCCACCAAAAAAAGCAACAGGCATTCAACTGAAATTGCTCATTTTTCCTTACGGCTGTGAATGAAAACTTGACAAACTTTTCTGACTCCACTTCTAGATTCTCATCTATTGCCAGCTTCTTTTATTTCCATTATTCTCTCTTTCTCATTCCCCTGTTTGATCAAAATGCTAACACTGCAAATTTGTCCTGAACGTTTGCTGCAGAAGAAAAAGAAACACAACATCAAGGTACTCAGGGCCTTTTTTAAAGCTCTTTTTTAAGTACTTGTTATTTGCTAAGCATGACGCTTCATTGCTGCCTTAGCTGCTTCCCAGTTTACCAGTTTGCTCTCCTCACAACTTGCCGGGGTCATGATTCCACAACCAACTTGTCCCGGGCATGGTATTTTTCTAAGCCCAAAATATCGACTGTTTAAACAAGAGAGCTGAACCACAGCCCTGTACAAATTGGACTCGCAGCATATTCTGACCCTCGGTGGTCCTTTGGTCAAGATTTGTACAATGTTTGTTATGGAACCCGGTACATCTTGCCGGCTTGTTTGAAACTCCGAGGCATTGATGCGGAACGATATTTGCTTTCAGCACCAGTCCCTTGCTGCCTGAAGACTGCATACATGTTCAATCTTTGAGCCTCAGGCATGCAACTTTTCCTCGGATCAGCTGATTTCCTCGTTTTTCACCCCATACCCATGCCATTGAAAAATTGAAAAACACAGTTTAAGGTCTTGTAAGGATTAGAATTTTCTCATTTTTTCGCCACGATCCAAGTCGCACGCTTGGAGCCTCTTTCTTGTGTACAAGCTCACTAGAAATCCCTCATGTGTGGGGATGAGCATAGACACCTGCCACTGTGTACAGAATTCACCAGAACATATGTAAATGCCCTCTGTATTACAAGGCAGGAAATCCAAGCATGTTGGTTATACATCATGCATCATTAACCCTAACCCTCCAAGGGTTGCTGGCCCTAACGGTCCCCATTCACACAAAGCTAAACACCCATATGGGACTTTGTGCACAGAGGCTGTTGGGCTTTGTTTTTCTGAGGTATGCCAAACCCAATGCAAATGCCAGCTGTTATGGGCCTACCAGACCTATCCCCACAGAATTAAACACTTTACTACTGTTTAATTCTGTGTGGTTGGGGAAATTTAGGGTTAAAGTAATAGGTAATAGGATGTTTCCGTTACAAAGAGAATGGACCAATAGAGCAAAGTTAATTTTTGTCTCCTCTAAGTTGTGAAGCAGACCTACTTGACATTGTAGATCGTTTGTCGATAGAGAAGGTAATGTGTATGTGCAAGTTACATTTTTTTTTCTGCTTTTCTGTTCACATTGATTTTATTGTTTAGCGTTGCTTTTGCATGAGGCGAAGGCTTTTGAGTGCTGCCTTGGTAATGCGCTTGTTCACTGTATTTAATTTTTATAATACGGTGTTGGTGGCATGTAACGCTTTGCAAGAATCTTAATTTTTTTCACAACTTCCTTTTCCTTTGCATCAAAAATTTGGAACACTCCCTTAAGAGTGCATTTCTGATTGATTGATTGATTGATTTTTTTACTGCTTTTCTTTGCTTAACTCGGCTGCATGTTCTTTGCAATTGCGCATGCTACTTTACTACATGAGCGTGTGACAGTTTAACAAACATGCCCCAGTACTATGAAACTTGTGCATTAGCTGTAGAAGGGTTGTTTTGCCTAGCATTTGACTGGCCTGCATGCACTGATTATGATGAGAGACATTGTGTGTATCAGGGGATGGGAGTTTTCGCCACACAACTTGTGTCAGAAAGAGTAGTTATGATCTTCACCTGAGCAGTGTTATTACAAATGATCACATCAGGTCCCCATAATGAAAAGAGAAAATTTCAATGACAAGGTTTTGCTTTTCCAGAGGGCAGTAGGCATGGACTGCTTCAGTTTTAAGTTTAGTCCGTCTTGAGCACAGGTTGCCCCTGAGGGCTTTGAAATTGGATTCATTTTACCCCATGAAATGTTGGTCAACAAACTTGGAACAGATGATGAAAATCAATCCTTACATCTGCTTACAAATCCATGGTCAACATGGGAGGAATCAACCAAATTTTACAATTGCCTTTATGCGACCATTTTTTGTTGTCACTTGGTTGTTTTTAGTTGACACTACGCAAGCTGGCTGATATTTCGGGTGGCCGGTATCACGTCTATGCCTCAGGCTCAGAGGTAAGGTACACGTGATAATATTTTCAGTTGAGAGGCTCCTGAAGGAGATTTGGTCATTAAGGAATAATTTGACCCCAGAAACGGGTTGGTAAAAATACTTCATCGGCAGTGCGAGGTTTTGATCAAAATTTTGGAAAACTTAATCGCAAAGACCAGGAGTCGGCTGCTATTGTACCTTTTCATTAATTCCGTGCAGTAACCTCAATGAAGTCACTTGCCCGGTCTTTGAAGTCACTATGGATAAACTGGATCTTTTCATAACATGTACGTCCACTTCCCTTGGTGTGAGTGAACGTCAACAAAAGGCACTGAAGTGCCCGTCTTCAACAGAGATATTTGCAAGTTTTATTGCCAAATCTCAAACCATGCTGTTTGACATGGTGCCATTTGTGACATATGCATCGTCTCATCCCGATGTGCTAGGACAGAGTTTCTTCTGTTTTTTTGCCCCAATCCTCAGGAGCAAATCTACACGGGCACAGACATCACCATGCTCTTGAGGGAGATCAGAATAGCCCAGGACGTCATCAACAAGATACAGGAAATGAGGCAAGGCATGATGGGAGATGCCCTCATCAGCATACTCAACGAGGTCGGACAAATCAGCTCAATTTGTACAAGAAATTAAAATTAATTCACTCACGATGCTGTCTCAAAGAGAGTTGGGGGCAAAGTGACATGCCCGCAGTATCATTTAGTAACATCCAAAGCGCATAAAGAAGTCTGGGTTCCCAAACCAACTCGGCCCCAACCAAATGATTTCAGGCTGTAATGGGGAGCTTACACTACATTGCATGGAGCCTGTTTGAAATGACGCAGTTCAGAAGGATGGGCCAAACACCAAAAAGATGTTTTTTTACGGGTGTTGGTGAATTGTGTTTTCACTGCAAATTTGGAAGGCAAGTCGATCTGTAAACCCAAAGCAAAATTCCCTTTTTTTAATAGAAAAATAGCCTGCTGAGTGCCAGTCTAGTATTGGTCTTTAAAAGCATGGGTTTTATGATAGTTGGTGCACTATGTACAGTAGAGCCAACAGAAATTCACTGCATGGTGTTTATGGGTGTTGGTGCCTCATTTATAGCCAGAAAAAAAATTCACTGCAAAGCTGGAAGCCAAATCAGTCTGAAAAGCCAAAGCAAACGTCTCTTTTGCCGTTTTAAATACCAGCCTCTTAGCTGTACCATTCTCAATCCTTTATAGCATTCCATAATATTCCATTGGTTTCTACACAAATCAGACTGCTCCTTTTAATGAGTTCTCTTCATTTTGGAAAAGCGTAGATATCCCTGGAGGTTCAGAAGCTGCCGCAGTCGCGGTTTCTACCCAGGCCCCCCAACCACGCCGGCCCTCTGGTCCTGGAAGAGCCCAGCTTCCTGCCGAAGACATCCGAGGAGTGGCTGCAACAGAATGGCCTCAAAGGTATTTACACGCCCTGATTTTTGGAGTTTTCAAAGGTCTTACAATTAGAAAAAACAAAATCTCAAAAAGTTCTCGCATACAGCCAACATCTTAGGAAGTTTGCTTATCCGCAATAAGCATGCAGGTGCCCAGAGCATGGTGATCTCGAAGAATGTTAAAACAGCATCTCAAGGATGGATTTGCATCAGGGAGATGTAAATTAATCTCCTCTCCCACATAAATCCATCCTTGAAAATAGTTGTTCGCGGTACCCGCTGCTACATCTGATTCAAACCAGCCAGCCGACACCAGCAAGCTCGGTGGTCGAGTGATTAAGACGTCTGCACTAGTAAGCAGGAGGTCATGGGTTCAAGTCCCACCCGAGTACGCTTGTGGTTTTTTTTTCACAAGCCTTCGCGGGCATACACTGAGTATACAGTGTTAAAATACACGTCAGGCAGGGCAAAAATTCAAAATTAGTTAAAACTGCAGATCACTGCAATGCATCGTACTCTTTTCGAATCGGTGCATAAAAACGATGCAGGACTTGATACAATCGACCAACGGCCGTTGCATTTTAGTACACTCACTTTGTATCTCCATGCAACTTTATTATGTTTGTCCAGTTGCCTGAGGCAGAGTCACAACAAAAAGAAGCATTCATTGGGATCTGTGTTTTATCACAGTCTGGTTCCCAGACAAAAAACGCTCATGTCGTGCGCTCAACGATTGTGTTTAGTAAATGAACAGCAACAGCGAGTGAGAAGACAGGACATTCGCACTGCAAGCACACACACTTTATATTCCCCACTGTGGATTTCCAATGTTGGCAGAGATGACTCTGTAGTCAAGTCTGTAGGCAAGTTCTCCAAAGTCCTCAAGTCTCAAGACGTAGGCAGTTGAAATGAACTTTTGACAAAGGCATACTTTTGTCTTCAATCTTCACCTGTTACCGTTAACTAATTTGCACACTGATACGATGGACTTTCTGTTTGGCTGATGATGGACTTGCAAGGTTATATGTGTGACAGCCATAGACCTTGGTGTAGTGATAATGTCGACACCTTCTGCACTATGCACGTAGTTAGCTCTTATCAGTTACTCAGGTCAACTTTTTCACCCCCAAAATATGCACTTTGCCTTTCATATGAAATTGAATTGTATTCGACTTGAGTGTGGTAAACTAGTTGAATTTTTATCCACAGGGAAAAGGCTGTCCTTGTACCAGGTCTTGGCTCCAAATGCGTTCAACCAAATTGAAGAGTTCATTCCTATCATTAGGAAGTCTGTCAGGTCACAGACTCACGAGGTGAGCGGGAGAGTTATTGCGTTTACTGCATTTTCATCTCTTTTCCCAACAGCTTCTGGGATGATCCAAACATTCACACTCCACAGTTTGACAATCCAGTGGAAGGGTGGATTCCAGGCAAACCTTTTCCTGTAGTTTGGTAGAGAAATTAGGGCTTTATCAACAGTCGAAGCTTTGCATGGCGGAGATGCTATCTGATAGAATTCGTGGTGGCACTATGTAGAAATTCCTCTGTTGGGTTTTCAAATCCTTCCAGAAAGCAATGACCCAGTTTGAGTGGCACGACGGAACCATCAAGAACGTCCACGTGGACCCGGCGCTGCTCTTTGACTACCAGAAGCAGCTGGGCGCCACCGTCAAGCTGTACGAGAGAAGAGTAGACTGGCTCTCTAAGAGCAGTCGGAGGCTGTTTGGTACCCTGACTGAAAAGAGGTATTGTATACAGGGGTGTGGGATTTCCCCAGGATTTGATCGGTGACAAGATTTTGGATTCCAGAATCTCAGAATTTTTGAAGTCGAATCATTCAGGTTATGCTACTTTTTAAATTTTTTTTAAACAAGGAAAAAAACAGTGCAAGGTTCACATTAATCAGGCTATTTGTGAGATCGCACGTGCCTCGTGAGCTAGTAAATTCCCTCGTAGGTCACAAAACTTGACAGTGGTAATTATTGCAACTGCTTCAATGAATATGTTGTACAGTGTCTCTTCATCCCAAAAGTGGCGAAGTGGTCAAATGCTCCGACTACATGCAGCCCTTTTTTCCCCACAGAATTGTGATTCTGGTAGACCTGTCTCTGAGCAATGCCAACTACCTGGTCCACATACAGCACTCGCTGCGCCTGCTGCTTCAGGAGCAGCTGCTCAGTAAAGAAGCTTTCAACCTCATCGGGTGAGTGTGATCAGAGAAGCCGAGTTTAATGCACAGCTCGTTTGAGAGAAAGACTTCTATAGACCCATATCATGGGCCGGCCATCTTGCTTTTCTACCATTCAGAGCAATGCAGCCAAACTGAGGCCAGAAGGAAAAACTGTCAGTTCCCTTTTTTCAATGTGTGAAGTTGTATTACTATTGCTGATGGGTCCACAGGGAACAAGACAAACATGGCAGCATGAAAATAAAGGACTATTGGGCCGATTTTAGCAGTGTTGGAATTCCTGACACCCTAATTCCATTAAGGTTGCGTGTGTCTGACTGGAGCAAGTTCACGAAAAAATCCAACATCTTTGGAAAGAGAACACAGTTTGTTGTGTTGTGCAGTGACTTGGATAAACCACCCGTCTTGGCATTGCGCACTGTACCCTGCTACTTGTATTGACTACCGGATGCAAGATTTTTAACACCATTTAGCCTCAGTTCCAGCTGACTACATTGAACAGGGTTAATTTCATAACATATTGGGCAAACAGTAATGACTTCTTCCTGGGCGACTTGTTCGGTAATTTACCACATGATGACTTCGTCAAAGTAGATGTCTTTTAAGATGATTTACCACTTTCCATTCTCAGCAAAAGACCAGGGCCCAATTTCATGGCACTGCTTACCGCAGAATTCCGCGCTTACGATCTCCATTCTGCACTAACCGTGCAAGCAGAAAAATTCTGTGCCAACCCTTTAAGCACAGAATCCTTACGGGGTTTACGCATGCGCACAGGCCAAAATTCCTTGCTAACCTGTGAAATACGTTCGGGTTAAGCGCAGAATTTTCTGCTACGGTAAGCGCCGATTTTTCGCTTGCGGTAAGCAGCGCCGTGAAATTGGGCCCATGTCCAAAGTGGTAAATACAACAAACAGGTAGTCCTGCAATATCAACATCTACGGACTATAGTAAGCATACTTTCCTTACTTTACGTCAACTCCTTTTTGACTTTACTTTCCGACAGCTTCAGCAGCACGGCGCGCGCCTGGAGACCCTTCATGCACGAGCCCACCGAGCAGAACCTGCAAATGGCATGGAAGTGAGTATATTGTACATGGATGTGTCTGGTGGAGTGCGATAGTAGGGAGAATATAAACATGTGCTAGAGCCAAGCACACTAAGTGCTTGTTCGAGTGCAAGGGGTAGGGAGAATAAAAACGTGTACTGGAGCCAGGCAGACTGCTTGGCAGAGTGCAAGGGGGTAGGGAGAATATAAACATGTACTACAGCCAAGCAGACTAAGTGCTTGGTCAAGTGCAAGGGGGTAGGGAGAATATAACTCTGTCCAGGACTTGACTTGTTGGCCGTAAAAAGCTGTCTTGGTCATCATTGTGGATTTTTCTCCACTCCCAAATCTCTCCCCTGGACTGTACTTCCCGTGCACAAGCATACCATCTCCATGCGGTCCCTTTTTCACTTCAATACTTGTCCTGTCTTGCTCTCTGTCAGATGGGTGCTTGGTCTGGAGTGCGGAGGCAGTCGGAATTTCCTCTCGGCCCTGCGGCTGGCCTTGGAGAACGAGGAAGACCGCAAACGCAATTTGAGTGAGTGGCTCTTAGTTCTAGATACAGCTGCAGTCGAGCTTTGCCGTGCAGTGGTACCACTGGGGAGTGCTTAAAGAACCCTCTGATCATTTCAGAAATTGGCTTGGAGGCAGAAAATTGAAAGGCGTCTGCGATGCACATTGCTTGCAAAAGGGCAAGTCCTAAAAATGACAATCCTTGATTTGAGGGCACCTCTCCTGGTACAGTGATCGAGAACTGCACCCTCACTGTCCGAAATGGTACAACTTTCACAGTTTCCCTGTATGTCATCCACAAAATGATTTTTTAAAATAGCACTTCCAATGTAAGAAATAAGGATTATCCGAGCAAGGCTAAAAACTTTTATTTTTTACCAATGTGCAAGCTTTAAGACATTAAAAAACTGAGGGCATGAATGAGTAGAGGTGCCCTCGGTTGTCAAGAAAAAGCAGGATTTTTGTGGGCATGGGCTTTCATACCCAACGGAAAGGAAAGGGTTAACTTTTCTTGACCCTAATTCTGTTGTCCCTGTTAGCTGTGGATGGCGTTACCTGTTCACCAGTGGCATCCCAGACCAGCTGCCCGAGGTCATCTGCTCCTTCATGGAGGAGGCCACCATCGGTCAGGCTACCCGCCTCCACGCCGTCCTCTTCAACGTGGATGACTATGACAGCCGGGGTGCCATCCCGGGCCGCTACGCCAACATTACGCGGACGGCCGAGTGCCTGCGCACGCTGGCCCACGTCACCGGCGGCCGGTTCCACTGGTTCCGGGAGACAGGCATCATCGAGAGCGACGACATCCGGTCCATCCTGAGCGAGATGGACAAGGCTGTCAATTATTCCCAGAAGGTTGGATCCATTTTTATCTTTTGGTTTCTTTTTTTCCTTTTTGGGGGAATTTTTGTCTGCCCCTTACACCCTGGGAAACTCTCCCAAATCAATAGACCGATTGCACCTGCTAAATTGTGTGACCTATAGTGGGTATCAAACATCAACAAACATGGCGTCCTCTCATAGCAAAGTATATCATAAGTGTCATGAAGACGACGGTTGATACAGTACTCAGACCACTGAGATGCTAAATACTATTTCAAAAATCAGCTGTGTTTTTGGTAAACGACACTGAATGGAAATCATACGCACTATCGGTCATGTGACTTAGCAGGTACAATCGGTCAATTGAAACACTTCCTCGTACAAAACACTTGAATAAATCCACATCATCTCGTTGTGTCATGAATGACATGTCAATGTTTTCAACATCTTAGTGCGTGTTGCATGGCTGCTTAGATAAATAGAACATTCCAGTCCACGGCATGCGGTAAATAGAACGTTCTAATCCACAATCACATTAAATTTCCAAACTCATAGGCGATGCAGGCATCTAGTCAGGCAGGGATTTCTGCAGGGTGCACTCGAGCATTGCATAAACAGATACTGAATGTTGCACATTTGTACACTGGGAAGAGTTATTTCATTTGTTGACAGACGGAAGGATCTCTTCCATAAGGTGAATAAATGTAACCTTCCATCGGTGATCTCCTCACAAAGTAGTTCTCACCATTGCAATCACCAATATTCAAATTAATGAGTGTGCTCTGTTGGCTGTTCTTGAATCAAGTCAGTTCAAAATGAAGTAAGTGTCAACATAGTTGTGTTCATTAGTGGGTTTCATTTCAAAGTCCTGTGAATATCCGGAGTAACATGGAACTTTCAAGATTCTCACTGCCATTCTGGCTAGGCTACTGTTTCATTATGTGTAATCTAATCCACTAACTTATGAAAAGACTTTTCCATAAACTGACCTGGTATCTAATGTTTGCATTCTCAGTGTGCAATGCTTGTGGACTCGGTGAAGAAAAGATCCCCAAAGTATGTAAGTATCTCAACTGTTTGATCCATCTGTCGAGTATCGTCCAAAATGGAGGGAAAGGCCTCGACGCCAATTCCTAGATCGGTATCACGGCTCACACACCTCAAAGTACGAAGACATTGAAATCTGCTACAGGTTGTGTTTGTTCAGAATTCACGCGTCCAAAGCATTACAAGCTCAAACGGCTAAGAGTTCCTTTGTATTGAGAGAATCAAGCTTGTATTGTATTTTGATGGGCGTCTGCATCCGAATCTGTTGTCTAGAGCTAGGTCAAGATCTTCACTCCATTGAAAGTACGTGGAGACATGCAGACAATAGACCTTGCCGTAGCTCTGGAAGCCCATTTCGGACACGGCCATTGTCTGTGGACAAGTTGAATGTGAGAGTTGGGTGGCACAAATATCAGAACAGCGCGTTCATTAATTACGGGACTACAGGGAATTCCCGTCCAGAAAACAAAACATGGTATTCTAAAAAGGAGTGCTCCAGTTGGCTCAGGAATCTTCCCACTGTTTGAGATGTTCCCTCAGAGCTGAGGACGTCCTGGTCACCACCTGGCTGTTACGTATCAAATATCCCAGTGAGCGGTCAGCGTTTATAGCCCTTTTCGTCTGTCGGTCCCTTCACAGCAGGCAGAGTTGACGAATGGCTCATCGGATGACCAGCCCAAGATGCTTCCCATGAGGCCCAGCTCGGCCAAGAAAAGGGCCCTGCCTGCCCCCAAGCACACTGAGCTCAGCCTGGCGAGGCTGGTGAGTACGCTGGCCGTCCCTGACAATTGCACCAATAAGGCCTGATCAAATGACCTCGGGGTACCATACCAAGCATTTGTTTAATGACAGGATGCTGTACGTTGCAGCAAACTAACCAATGAGACTTATTTCATGTAAAGTGACAACAGATTCTTTATTAAAAGGCATATTTTGACCATCTGTGCCATTATTGTGCTAATTTTGACCAATTTAACTAATTTTTTGTAAGCAAATGCTTATTGCAAGATTTAGATCATTCTCAAGTAATCTTTTTCTCTTTCAAAACTTCGTATGATAAGTGGTGAAACAAGTGAAGAGGACAAACGATATGATATCACCCTGGTTATATCACTCCCATTTTAGAAAGTGTGGAGGGGGTCCCCCCATCCACCACTGATTGAAATGAATACTGTTTGGCTTACTTGCAATAATACCTGGGTATTTATTGGTGTTATTGGACAAGTACACTGAACAGTTTACTGGAAAAAAAAGCCAATTAATCAAGCCCGTGGTAATTCATGATAACAAAATTTGTGTGTGTGTGGAGGTGTTCATTGTAATAGTTTTCTGTGACTTCACCCGAGTATTCTTGCTCAGTTCACTAGTTGCAGCTTTTCTGCCTTTCTGTGTATCAGCAAATCACAGAGACCAAGGACAAAGATGACAGTAAGTCCCTCCCCCGAAGCAGGCCCTCTAGTGCCAAGAAAGACCCCAGCAGTAAGTATCCATGGGCCAAGCAGTATCCATGGGCAGTGGGCTGTAATTATGACCGTATCCCACAAAGCGAGTCTTAACTTCTGACGACTTTTTAAAACAAGAAGATACCATAACCACAGTGGTTTTAAAAGTCGGATTTCACAAATGCTGACCCTAGGTGGTTATTTATCCAAAACTTTCACGACATTTCTTACTGCAGTGTCACTTTTTGACACTTGGAGAGTTTTTTGAAGGGTGATATTTGCTACAGCGCCTGGCTGTGGTCGCAGTTGACAACTGGATCTCCGAGATTGAACATCAGTAATTCAGCTACCGTTTTTGACTGAGATCTAAACAAAACTGGAATAAATATCTTTTCTTTTTAATTTCGTAGAACTGGATTCTAACAGGCTGGCCACAGAGAAGGATCGCAAGACCAAGCGGCCCGGCAGTGCTCACAAGGCCAAGCCAACCAAGCAGGTCTTCTACACCGAGTTCAAGAACGAAGTGGGTGAGTCCCACCCCAACGTTAGGCTTGTTACCGTCATCCCTTGTCTGTCACCTGGTCGCATGCTCTACAGCTTTCTGCCCCGATCACCTGATCTGGAGGCGTGCAGCCCAGTCATTAGAATTGGTCTCTCTCCAGACCGTACGCTGGGGAGGGGGTTTGTAATCCGGCAGCTGGTTACGTTGTGACCTTGGGCACGTCACTTCCCCCCCCCTTTTGCCTCTCTTCCCCCAAAGAGTGTAAAGGGGTGTCTGTGAGGGAAGGAATGGTTGTGTTTGATGAGCCATTTGCACCTGCCCTTAATTGGCTGCATACCTCCTGGGCAGCTGAGATGGTTTTGAGAGCGTTTATTGGTTTTGGGTAATGATACATAGGATGTTGAGCACCAGCAATGATTGATACATGCATTTTATGAATACACGTTATTTTCTGACTTCACCTATTGATGCCATTACAAATTGAAAGGCAGCGTAGAGTGTCTCTTGCAGTGTGGAATTTCCCTTGTTTCCTTCTGAATTCTATTGCCCGTGAGACAGTTCCGTGTATCAACAGCGCTTGTATGAAATGGAGCACGTTGTAGGTAATTTGATAGTAGCAAGACTTGCGTAAGGTTCGACCCTATCAGCAGGGAAGTGCACCAACTCAGAGGTACTTGACATGTTCGAGCTGGCCTGATGTCTTGTTCTTGAACGACCGTGCCTTCTTGGAAATACCAAGTTGTTTCATTGCTGGAACTCTTCGCTGTGAGAACGCCCGGCGTGGCGAGCACGCGATATGATATGGTCCTCATAAAAATTGATATCTCGTCTTTTGGTTTGAATTTCACAATACTTCACTTCTTTTTTTCGCAGGGACTGTATTTAAGCAGTACCCAGACATCCTCGGCAAGAAGAAGGCCGTGAGGAAGGCCATCAACCATCCTGTCATCCCCGACAGGGAGGAACTCAAGACAACCAAGGAGGTGGGTAGCGGGCAGCAGGTGAAACTTTGACGGAAGGGTTTACTAGAAGGTATCAACGGAAAGATCGTTTCTGGAAGGGAGGGGACGTATTGTGCAGAGTTTTCAAGTCTTATTCCCTGATGTCTTGTCGTCATTTTGACACCATTTCCAAACCAGACGTAATTTTCTTCCAGAATGCCCATTTTTCCAAGGCAGGTCGGCCCAGAGTCCCAACTGTTACCACTGATATGCCCGATAAACAGGGTCTCAAGTACGAGAGCCTTAGCTAGAATAACCATAACATTAAAGCCCATTGTCAGATTGGATTTGAAATTTGCAATGTGTCAACAGGACTTGGTTGTAGGACATTTCCATTTTACATTTACATTGATTTCATTTTTGGGATGCATACAAATAGCAGCCAAGAAAGTTATATATATACAAATACAAACATTACAAAGGGACAAAATCAATAAACAAAAAACAATACGCAATATCCACTTAGCTCCCAATGGATTGCCTAAAAGAAACAAGTTTCTGTCGAGAGGCTCTCCAAGGACAGCTGTGATCATTGGGATGGATTCCCACTGTCCCCTTCCCCAAGCTGTGAGAAGGTCCAAAAAGCTGGGCTCGGTTAGAGTTAATACCTGGTTGGCTAAAAAAAATTAGACTTTTAGTTGTTCTGGAGTCCATTACTGTACCTTCACTTCACCCCCTTTTGGTAATGCGAATGCCGCCCTCAACATTTCATGCATGAAGCTGATACAACCTCAAGTAATGGATGACAAAAGCCACAACCATTTATCCAAAGTCTGCTAAAAGTCTGTTAAAGTTGCGTCGTCAGTGCCCTGAGAAACCATTAGGAGTTTTTTTTATTGTCGTCCGAACCAAAGTGGCTGAAGATGTACGGTCTGGGCAAGTTACGGCTGGACCTGAACAAGCTGGTGTCGGGACCGGAATGCACCCATGCAAAGCGTCACATCGGAACCCTCAACAAATCGGTCACAGCAAAGTGAGTTCTGGCAGTAGACACTTCTGTAATGTTTGGAGAACATAAAGCGTGGCCCTAAACCTAGTAGAGTACGTTGGAAGCATATTTAAACTTTAAATGGAGTTAGTGACACCAGATGCTTCAAACGTTGCATTGAGTCAGATCCCAATGTATAATAATTAGTTTTACATTCAGATGATCTGAGAAGGGTTTTGATTGGCCAAGAAAACAGAAAGGCTCTTTTCAGTCCAATTATATGATTCATAGGGCTGCACCAATGGAGAGCCTGCAACACACTGCTGTGCATTGCAGTATCATTTCCAAGGCCAGCGACACTCTGCTGAAGTTACCCGGTTCAGTCTGGTGACTAGTCCGTTGGTTGCACTGTACACGTTCTCAGCGAATAGCCACTGAAGATTGCATCAGCCAAATAATAACCGGAAACATAAGTCTATCCAGCGAGACTTTCCCATGCATCTTTTGAATATGGATCTTTTTTTCTCTTTTTTGTTAAAAAAAAGAGAATCATAAAAAGAGAATATGTTTAACCAGTGTGTCACATTTTATTTGTATTCTTTGCCCACTTCTCAATTTCTTGGCAGATACTGCACAATATTCCCAAGTGTCAATATCAAGGTATGTTTGATGGTACTCACTCAACAAATGCGGACTCAAAGAAGCCAGATGTAAATATTTTGCTCTTCACTAGTGGCGAAAACTACTTCCTTTGGAATCAGACATTTGTGGTTGTGCTTCACCGGGTTTGGGATTACCCTCGGCTATCATCAATGAGAGCAACAGAAAGTTGGACAACCGTAAAGCTAACATTGGGATCCTACAGAAGACTCAAAATGTTATAAGATGGAAACAAACATTCGCACAATTCACAAATTCCTGTGGATGATATGAAATGTGAAATTGTAATACTTATAAAAACAAAATGGACCAGTATAGTAAAATTTTGAAGTAATGCAAAGGCATGTTTTGGAGGATTCCGTTGCAGTAAGCACACTGTTGAACCTTTTTGTAAAAGGTTTTATTACAAGATTATTATTTTCTGTGTATCAAACATAATGAGCGAGTTTTTATATTGGACTTCTGCAACAACCATGCTCTCCACGCAGGGAACTGTGCGGCATCTCCAGATCCAAGCCCACGAACTGGAAGACTACGAGAAGCAGATCGAGCTGGTACTCCGCAGGTACCTTCGCAGACTGCAGTGGCTCCTGGGGGCCAGCCGACGGACCTTCGGTGCGGTGGTGGAGAAAAAGGTACATAGGAAGAGTCTCATTCAGTTGTGTTATTTTAGTAGCTCTGGTAACGAGGCCAAGGATTCCTCAAAAGCCCCCTAGGCACTGTAACTTGCAAGCCTGAAGAAATCTGTCGAGAGGAGATAAGAAGAAGTTGTTTACAGTTGTCGATGTGGGAAGAAAACCTCAGAGGAATGCTCTGGGTAAAACTGGCAGGTAGGGACTGAAAAACCCAATCCACATGTGGACTGAGCCTGGAATCGAACCCCAGGCCGCTGAGGTGAAAGACGAGGACAGAGCCCTTACAACAACCTGACTCCCCTGTAACTGTGTGAAATTTAAAACGTGTGTTAGGCAGTCTGCTTTGAACTTCCCACTTTTAGCCCAGTGTACTTGATTGTTTTTTTTTAGGGGAGCACTGTTTGTGGCTTTCATTTGGAAAACGTATATTGTTTTGAATTTGACTTCTGTCAAAGGATATCTTGGGATAATGATGATTAGATGCTGTTAAAAAAATGTATTCAAAAAAATGTAATGGGAGGTAACTAAACAGTGGTGTTGTGCTCAATCCTGCTATCTGATTGGGCAAGTATGGAAATCAACCTGTCAAAACGAGTTGCAAATCGCCAGAGCCACTTTGAAGTGACAGACCATTGAAAGACGCATAGGACCCTCAACATTTTTCTCCTGCCTAATGTCCATTTTCATCCAGATTCCAAACCAAGCAGTGTATGAGACTAAAGAGGTCAGGTTGCTCTTTGTAATTCAAACAAAAGCACAATTTGGCAAAATTTAAGATTCATTTTCTGAGATCCAGCCCCATATGCCAATTCCTGTCTTGAATCCTCCCTGAGTTAAAGTGCACCCTCAGTGACGAAAGAAAGCCAGACTGGAACTAAGTTTTCCAACCGGGTTCTTGCATGCTTTCAGTGCGCGCGTGAAGAACATTCATTCCCAGAAAAAATTTGTTGCGCGTACTCGGCATGCTCCGCGTCAAACACGCATAAACTTGGGTGCCAATGCCATGAGCTCGTACCAAAGGACTGTCAGTTTCATTTTAACACACGCCCTCTATTGTTCCCGCTCGGAGCGGATACTCACAGGTGCACATACAAATACGTTCACATGGAACACTTGAACAGTTTTGCTGGGAATACATACGTCATCGAATTTGATTCATATTCGCGTGAAATTCGAATTGATCTTCACTTATTGTTTTTCCTCTCTGATGTGGGCTAGGTGACAGTGCTTGTGGATACGTCGGGGTCTATGGTGTCTCACATGGATGAACTGAAACAGGAGCTGGTAGCCCTTGTATGGGACCAATTCCAGCGAGAGAACATCAGGTAATCGGCCCTCCTACCCTTGAATTCCCTCCGCCCATTTTTTTTTTGGGGGGGGGAAGCATGGTGGGGCTACAGCTGTTGCCACATCTTCATTGAAGCGACCCTATCACACCGCCTGCATTGTGGGGCAAATCGATCCTTACTTTACTACAAATGATCTTTGCACATTTCAAACAAGCCAGCTAGCCAGCCCATCAACCTGCCAAACTAACCCAATCCAGCCCATCCCTTTTCGTCTAACTGAGCCCACCCCAACCTAATCCAGCCCATCCCATTTCACCCTACTGAGCCCACCCCAACCTAATCCAACCCATCCCTTTTCACCCAAACCTACCCCAGCCCAATCCAACCGAACCCGGCAACGCATTCTACCCTGACCCAACCCGTCCAAACGAAACCAACCCACGCCAACCCAACCCAAAGTTCCCCGCCCAACCCCAGCCTACCCAACCCCAGCCTACCCAACCCCACCCCCACTGCACCCTACCATTCAGAGCATATAATTCTAAATCTAGATTTAGCAAGGGAAAACACCGAGTGATTTTAACTGCAAACTGCACAGACATAGCAGCAGTTCCCGTATTTAGCCTGCTGCCCGTGAATTATTCATCACCACATAATCCTGGAGTGGCACTCCAATGTTTACTCCCCATTAGAGTGATATGCAGGCCTGTCTCACTCTACACTTCAACAAACAAGCAAGTCCTGTCGCTCACACCACTAGCTTGACATCACACACTTGCCAAACCTCTTCAAGCATTAATTTTTGTAATCTGTTGGGTGCTAAGTGGCTAGATGTGGCACTTGCTCTAACGAGATTGTGGTGAGCTGAGCTCTGGAGACTGCTTAGCCACTGATTGCTCAAGGACTTTGCTACTGAATGGCATTCAAGCCTCAGGGGAAGGATATTGCCTGTGGAGTGTGGGTTGCCAGGGAAGTGTCATGCCCCTTATGCCCCTCAGCTGAGATTGTTTTTTTTTTCTTTTTAAATCCATAATTAAATTATTTTGTGTCGTGAAACTTAATTGTCCAAGGTGCAATATGGAGCAGTCTTCACAGTTTATACTGCACATTTGTGTTGGTCTGACCCACTTGAAGTTAACATCAGGCGTCGCACACCAGCTCTTTGAGCCATCTTTTTTCATCCTGTCTTGAAAGTGAAACGTTTCCTTCTTGACTCAAACATGCACTCCCCATCGTTCTTCCCCTGCACCGTAAAGACTTTCAAAATCTTACAAGTGGTTGTTCGGTTGCCTTTCACTTTAATGCACATTGCAGCTTCAACATCATCCGTTTCTCGGGCGACATCGAGCCGTGGAGGAACAGCCTGGTGGAACCGACTGAAATCAACTGCCACGATGCTGTACGCTGGATCTCGACCTTTGTCCCCGCTGGAAACACTTGCACGCTAGAAGCTCTCCTGGTAAAATAACTGCATGTATTTCTGCCTCTTTTTGAAAAAAAAAGTCTGAACTTAATTACATTTGGTGGTTATAATGAAAAGATCTTAATTCTCCATCTAATGAATTTCTCTGTATTCTACAGGGTCATAATTCAGAGAGATTTGGAATTACCCATTTTGAAATGTGCGCCATGCTATTTTATGTTCGTGGTTACGGTGTCTATGCTGTTTCTTGTTACTAGAGAGCATTTTGATGTGATATCATAGTGACTAGTAACTTTAAAGTTTAGGTATTTTAATACAATGAAAATGATACATCAATAACATTAGGATTGTGTGGCTAGATTAGCAATAGTTATGACCATATGCTCGATGGTAACATTAACTATGATCATTTCAGGAAAATCTGCCTAGTTGATCATATCAACAATTGCAATATTATGATATTGCACCCCAGATGACAATTTTGCCATGTTAGTATCATGATATTGCACCCTGATGACAATATATACCATGGTAATATCATGATATTGCATCAACATGACAGTATTTACCATGGTGATATCATGATATTGCACCCCAGATGACAATATTTGCCATGATAGTATCATGATATTGCACCCAGATGACAATACATACCATGGTAATATGATATTGCATCAACATGACAGTATTTACCATGGTGATATCATGATATTGCACCCAGATGACAATATATACCGTGGTAATATCATTATAGTGTGACAAGATGATAGTGTTTTAACTATGATAATATCATGACTGTGTGCCCCAGATTTGCCGGATTGTCTGATGAATTTGGATGATAAAGATCAGATCATGGGGACACTGTATTGACATGGGCTGTACAGCTGTTAGGGTTATATTTTTCCCCATTTGTCGCCCTGCAGCATGCATTCAAAGACAAGGAAGTCCAGGCCATGTACTTGCTTACAGATGGCAAACCGGACAGCAGCACAGCGAGGGTCCTGAGGGAGGTGGCTCAGGTCAACACGATCAGGGGCGTCAAGATCCACACCATCTCATTCAACTGCGAAGATGAGTGAGTCAAGCTAACTGGGGAAAATTGCAGAGAGTTGCTGACCGTAGACATTTTGAGTGTTAAGCACAGATTATGTTTGCATAGCAAAAACAGTTACCAGGGAAAAGGTCATGCAACATGTGTTGCATGTGACTGGTTCTCGACTATATTTGCTGTTGACTGGAATAATGTTGAGTTTCTAGAGCTCCTTGGCTCTGATGGTTGGCGTTTGAGTTATGTGCTATAGCATCCAGGTTCAAATCCCAACAGTAGCCATGTTGTTTGTGTCCTTAAGCAAGACACATTACTTTAATTACCTCTGTCTGTCTAGACGTGCGGGATACATCCCAGATAGAGAACAGAATGCTGCAAAAATTGGCTAATAATGACAAAGTACCTCAAGATTTGTTTAAAGCTGTTGTAAAAGCAGCATGTTTTTGTCAAGGGAATCTTGTAAGGGAATTAAGCGGAGAATGGGCATTTTAAATGTACTAGTTGAAACCAGGGCCTGTGCCTAGGGACAGTAATGGACCGGGCTGAAGGTGAGGTCCATGGTCTGAGTTTGTAAACTGTCCGAGATATTCATGAATTGAGACTGAGGCCTGCATCCTCAATATGCAAGATGAGGGGGAAAGTAACCGCTGTCTCCCGTCCAGCATTCCAGCCAGCAATGTTACCGTCAGGCGATGTTGCCTTTAAGGCAGGTCTTGAGCAGGAGTCCATTGGGCAAGTTCTTAAATTTGACGCGCTCTTTTTTTTTCTTCGCCATCTCCGATGCAGGACTGCCAACATCTTCCTGCGGCAGCTGGCAGCCATGTGTCGCAGTCGCTACCATCGCTGCTTCGCTGGAATGGACGGCGACCTGATGGCCCACAAGCTGCTAGACGAAGGCTTCAAAGATATCGACGTAAGTGGAATGTTGCCCTCTGGCTTGACATGCAGTGTGTAGTCTCTGGTTGATGAAATTTTACCACGAAATTTTCAGAGAAAACTATGAGGACTTAAAACGTGAGTGTGTGTCAGTGCAGTAAATTCTATGCAACAAAATATGCTTTTAAACTGTTGTGTGCATTTGCATTAAGTTTCATGAGATCTTGTACAGCAGTTAATGGTTAAAGCTTTTATTTTCACTTGGACCTGTGTTTATTCAATCTTTAACTGAATTCAATAAATCATTTATGAATTTCAGCAGCAGATTTCAGGAAACTTTACGCAATGGTGTAACTCCTTATGCCACATTTTATTCCGTGAGTTGCGCAACAAATTAAAGACCTATTTCACGAAAGTTGCGCACTGCATAAGTCTGTGACGAATTATGATGTAACTTACGCAGTCACGTTAGGTGGCGTAAGTTGCGCCAAACGGTCCCAAAATGAACATTTTGACCGGCATATATTCGGTTAAGCCTCAGTATTGCTGAAATAACAAGGCTTATTCGAGAAACGTACAACTTCGTTGTAGAAGTTAATGAAAAACTTGTGTGGCTGTGAAAGAACGGCGAGATTTTCTGTCCAGTTCTGACAAAGAAAAGACAAAAACTTTTACAAAATGGTGGGCGGAGGTGATTCAACGGCTGTTTGATGATTGTTGTTATATTGGAAGGTAACCGCCGTTGTAAAACCGTTTTTGTCCTCGTCCAAGAAATTTAATATTATTAAAACGGGGCTCAGCTGCGCAGCTTTTTGTGAAATCAAACGTAAGTATATCGTGCAACTACGGCATAAATTTGTGGCACAAGGTTTACGCATGGTTCAAAGTTACGCCAAATTTCGTGAATCCGGCTGCTGACAGTGTGAGTGCAAACTTGATATGATTCATTGTCTTATTTGAAGAGAGTTTGATCAGGTAATTTCCAGGAAGAATCGGCCAGAAATGAGCAAGCTTGTACTCTTTGACCCCTTAGCATCCTGTGTTGCCGACCTTCGACAGCGATGACCTGAAGCGGTTGGTTGACGAGATCGAGCAGGCCAGGCACTTCCTGTCGCAGTCCCGATCCTTCAGACAGCTGTTTGGCACAACCGCAAAACCTCACGAGAAAAGTATGTGCACTTAACAATTGGTACTTTCTCCACCCAACTACTTCAGGGGTGTTGTGTCGTGGATGCCATTTTAATTTATATAATTTATTTATTTATAAAGCACGAATTTCAAAGATATGTTCAAATGCTCTGTACAGTGAAGACATTAAACGTGGTCGAGCCAATGGCATACAAGGGCGCCTCTGGCAGCTGACATATGACCCACATCCCAGCTACATCAATAGAGAGGAGACAAAAAGAAGCACTCACAGGTTTAGAGGTGGGAGGAAAACCCCAGAGAAGAAATTTCTGGGTAGAACCCACGGAATCAGGTAGGGACTGAAAACCCAATCCACATGTGGACCGGGCTGGGAATCGAACCCGGGACCACAGAGGTGGAAGGCGAGGAAAGAACTACTTCACCAACCCGACTTTCCCCATTTTATTGATACCATTTGATCAGTGTCATTTTAAAGGGGACAGGCAAAGAATTTTTCCTCGGGCACACTTTGTGAGCAAGTCCATACTGTTCTTCAATGCACGAAAGCTGTTTGGTATCTTTTTTTTTATTGATTAAGTGTATTGAAATGTGCACGTGAACTGGTTCCAAGAGCAAGAATTCACAACCGTGCTTGGTAGCTTCAGAATGTCAAACGTGGCCCCTTGATGGAATTCTCAAAACGGCCAAGATTTGTAAAGATGGGGACTTTATCATATCCCGTATCAAGTTTACACCTATATTGAATCTAGGGTGTAAATGTTGCTAATTGGATTTTGTCTGCTTCAGACATGTCTGCTCGACACATCCCTGCCAACCACGTCAGGCCACCAGTGTCCGCAGGAGCCACATGAACGATGAGTAGAGCTCTCCAGCACTGCTCAGAGGACCAAAAGACTGCAGAGAGATTTGTTTTGTCAACCCACGAATGAGACTACACAGCTTACTGCCAGAATCAGGACCCGATATCACAGTGGTACTAAATGGTTATTTAAAGTCACGCTCACCCCAGCAGAAAATCATGTCGCTGCTGAAGTAGTATTTCACAGATTTGTTATAGTCACGTGCTCCTGGAGATTTTTATTATCATTTGACTGATTTAAACAGCTTTCCCCTTTGGGATTGAGCGAGCTTTTGCTGTGCTTACTGCTCAACAGTCTCCATGAAATAGATGGGTCTTTAAGTACAAAAATCGACTGTTAACACAGCAGTGCTGTGAAATGTTACCAAAAGTTTGGCTTAGCGACTCCAAACCCGCTCCCCATTTGAAATATGTCCAAAACAGCAATTGGTAACATCAGACTGAAGCCTCAAAATCCTCGTCCTTCTTTCGTTTCTGAAATTTTGCCATAAACTCTAGCTTCCCACCGTAGCTTGCTGTTAAAACGTACCAGCTAAAAACAAGATCTTTCATTCTCTGATCTATCACTCTGAAATAAGCTTTATGTGTTTTCAGTGTTTCAAAAAGAAATAAGAGGTTTCAGTAAAGTCATGTGCAAAATGTTTTTTATCAAATTTTACAATAACACTGGTGGGTAATCCTCTGTTTGGCTGAATTTGGGGGCACGGATGTCTGAGCCTCCAGACGAATCTTGAAAAGAGCATTTCAGCTAATCACACTCTGACATTCCATGGTGCCAGACGAAATTAAGGGTCAAACCTTGATTTGTGAAATTTAAAGAAAGGAAAAAGTCGAGACTTTCAAGTGATACCAGTGGCTGAAAATCTAGTCATATTACTGATTGGAGAAAAATGCACATTAATATTCAAATCATGGCATCGTTGATTCAGCCCACATTGTAGTACATGTGAGGCCCCTTCTTCCTCAGAATGACGGATCATCCAAATTGTAATAGAAAAGTTAATATTCAGATTTTTGTTTATTTGTGAGGCTGTATTCAAATTAAAAAGTATTATATCTATTTCTTTAGATTGTTGTAAATAGGTTTTATTAATTGTAAATTCTTTACACTAAGGTAAGATTTTATGAAACGTGATCTAGCTGCAAGCTTCTGATTGTATCATATTTAGCGTGATTTTTTTTTTTTTTGATTTTTCTTTTTTTTTTGTTAAAAATTTACTCAAATCAATAGAAAGCTTGCATAGTGCTGGTGCAATACAACTTTTTTTGTGAGCTGTCAGAAGAAACAATGCTAGTTGCTCAGAAAAGTCCAAGTGAGTTCAGCAGAGCATTTGTGTCTGTCATAGAAACTGAATGGTAACTGGGTTCATGATGACGACTTAGTCCATTTTTGGTATTTTCCATTTCAAGTGACTGGCTTTTACATTTAAGCTCTGAAAGAGGGGGGGGGGGGAAATCAGCCCCCAGCCTTTTTTTTTCTGATATCACCCCAGTACATTGTTGGTATAATCCAATCCATCAGGAGCTTTTCAGTAACTCGTTGCAATCATTTTTACACCAAGTTTGTTAAAATTTAACATACCATTCTCGCCAGGTTAGCCCAAAATGTAAGCCTTGGCTTTCAGCTGCAGTGCTCAGTGTACGCAAACTTGCATGTGTGTGGCCGAGGACTGTTTTTACATGCATGTCAAGTGTTTAAAAAATTGGGCATGGGACAGCTGAGTTGTTGTGGGGTGGGGTTGGAGTCTGCACATGTCCCCCCCCCTCCCCGCTGCGGGATGGTCCAAAAAACTTGCTCTGTTAGGGTTAAGAACAGACATACTGGACAGTGCCAGATGCAGGTTTTGTACCCAGGGAGGGGGGAAATGGGATTTTGAAACCTCTTTAGAGAAGGGTGATAATGGTACCATGTCTACGGTTTTTGCACTTTCAATAGAAAATAAAACTTCTCTGAAAGAAGTGGTATGGTGCCCAACCTCCTGGATATGCCACTGTCATTGAACAAATACTTAGGAACCCATTCAAAAACTTGATTTAGCCTCATTGTGATGACTTTTGTGCTTTGTTTTACAAAATAAACTTGTCAAATTGCGGTTGAGTAAGTCTGTCTAAGGCTTGTAATTCGGCCATGATAAATGATATTTTCAGGGACAAGTATTTAATTCATAGCTTTAATCAGTTGCTAGCAAACATTTAAATATTTCAAATTACATGTACTGTATTATAGCGAGTGTCACTTTGTCAATTCTTTTTTGTGTAAAGAAATGTGTAGACTGTTTTTCACAATTTCCTCCCCAGCAAATTCATGTCAATCACTTGTCCCTGCAAGTCCATCAGAAGTCATCACAAATCCTTGTGAATCCAGTACAGTCAAGTCCTCATTTGGTCCTAGCGTATTTACAAGTCCTCACAAGTCCTTGCAAATCCAGTCCTCACAAGTCCTGACAAGTCTATCACAAGACCACATATTCCTGCAAGTCCATCCATTACATGTCTCCACAAGTCCTTTTACATTCGCAATCAGTCCTCACAAGTCCATCATAAGTCCTCACGTCCCTGTTAGCACCATCACAAGTCCTTGCAAGTCCAGTCCTCACAAGTCCTGGCATGTTCACAAGTCCTGACAAGTCTATCACAAGACTTCATATTTTCCTGCAAGTCCATTATAAGTCCTTTTATTAAGTCCATTGAATGTATTCACAAGTCCTTGTGCATTCGCCATCAGTCAACACAAGTCCATCATATGTCCTCACACATCCCTGCAAGTCTATCACAAGTTTTTTGGTCTCAAACCTAGTCACAGGCTCTTCAAACAAACCATGTATACAGCAGCATTCCTTTGTCTTTGTTCATCCTGTTCAACTAGATTTGTGACTGGACTTGTGGCAGATTTGACTAATCCATTTAACTCATTGGGAACCTACCAGTGGACCAGATTTAATATGAATCACATCAAAGATTAAAAGACATATTTGTATGTATATTGGAAATTCGTGTAAAGAAATTAAACAGTGAGCATACAATCTTTTTTTTTAGAAGTACCTTTCGAGTAATTTGAACTGCTTGTGTTTTGTCCAAAATTGCGTAGGAAAAAAAGGAAATTGCATTCAAAAACATTTCAGGCGTACTTATTCTGACGTTTTTAGTGTCAAAGAATCCCTTTTTATAACTCGGGTTTTGATTTTGAAATAATCCTATTTTCGGCTTTCAAACCTAAGGGACCAAAATAAATAGGAAAAAATTTTAAAAGCTTTGGAAAATAGGGGAATTAAAAAACTATACGACAGTGGATGAAAAAGATACGAAATGTCCAATTTCAGGAGGAGAGGAAGCTGGAAAATCTTATCCGTGCCTATCCCCCCGCGACGAGATTATTGAGGGCGCTGCACTGGTTAACCGCTGTCGTTTTTCGTTTGTTTTCTGGAGCCAACTCCGAGGCGCTTTTCTCCCAAGAGGGGCGGGGATGAGATGGAGATGGAATCTAAACGAAAAATACATCAAATCCTGGCGTTCTGTCTGAAGGTGGTTTTCTTGTCCTTTCCCATGAGAAAGTAATTTCATTTTATTTCGGTCCATTGTATCACCCCCGCCACGCCCCGGGGGCCAACCCACATGACCCAGGTTCCCTAGAAGAAGGTGGCTATTCTACAGAAGCCTGTTTTTTTTTTACATTTTAAGGGCCGCTTTATGATATTGTTTGGCTAAATTTCAGTTTATGCGTGGAGGTTGGTTTATTCTAGACGCAGTTGTAGGAAATCGCAAGTGATGTTCACCACTTTCCGTTTGGCTGTCATTCGGGGAGCTCAGTGTTTATGTGCGTACGCGCGTTGCGAGGGCGTTTTCAGATCGCATGTGTTCATGCTGCATGCGCTTGTGTACTCGTACGTAAATGTTCATTGCATCCTGAATACCCGCGATATATTGTGCGATAGGATTTACACGAGCAGGCGGCGGTGGATTTTTTCACCCCTCTCCAAGTGGTCCGGGAGGCGAAGAGAGGAAATGTCATCAAAAAGTTCCAGCACCTACGGGGACGACGGTGTCTCCCGGCCGGCTAAGGGTTTTGCCAGGCGGGGGGCCGTGCGCCAGAAAGTCGTGCACGAAGTCCGTAGCCACAAGTTCATCCCGCGGTTTTTCAAGCAGCCGACATTTTGCAGCCACTGCACGGATTTCATATGGTGAGCGCTCGGTGCCTACCGTAGATATATACCATACCATCGCAGACCGTGCAGAGCTAGCGTAACTGAATTTGAATTGATGGCACCTCGTGTAGTGTTATTTACTAGTGAGCCTAGGCAGGCTAGGCCAAGGCCATGTTTTTGGATGTATTCAACAGTTTTGTTCGATTTTTTTTTAAATATTAAAATTAGGGCCTAGCTCTTGACTAATGTTGGCCTAGGCCTACAAGTACAATTAAGGGGCCTAGCTGCAGCCCCACCACCGTTTTTCAAGTTGGTCATGTTGGTATCTAACACAAGCAAAAATCTACTCGAGACATGTCAGAAGCTGCCACAGTGCAGTAAGCAGATGGTGAATGTAGGACGGCCTGTACGCCAGTTTCAGCCTTTAGTGGCTTCGTCATTGAGAGTAAAGTTTAACCCTGGCACACAGTTCCTTACTCCTGTTTTACAGTTTACGACCTACCAGTATAATTGCACACACGAGATAGGCTTAACACTACATGTAGCTCAGTCAGTTGTCGGTATGAATGCATGCAAGTTCATTATTTTTGCTGATTTGAATATCACCTGTAACCATGGTAACTTGTTTCAGAATTTGTTTATAAACAGGAGCCAATGAACTCTCCTTTACCCTAAACCTACATAATACTACAAATTGCTACTTGTAGTAAAATGTAGTAATCAGCGCTGCTGCTTGTAAGAGGACATGACTGCATTGTTCTCTGAAGCCATAAAATACAATAGAAAAGACAATGTACCATACAGCGCTGTGGCACTATGAATGCATGGCTTTATTGTTCTCTGTACGAGTAACAATGGAAGTAACCTAGCCAGAATTAGTAATTTGTAGCACTCGGTCCTTCAGGCTCAGGCTATTACTTAGTATTTTGTAGTACTGAGTACTGTAAGCCAAACAATATGCTTGGCGGTTAGGGTTAAAACTGAATTTCCCGAGTTGTAACATTTGTAAAAAAATTCTTGGTTACCAAATGTACATTCCAGTGAACATGTCCTGACATACATGTATCATGATGTAGACCGTGTGTTGTTGATTAGATGTATCCTATATAACGTGGCCCCTAATGCAACACGCTTTGATTTTTCTCCTCCAGTACCTTGCCAGAGCAATATTTTCCCCTCAAATTTCACAAAAAGTAAAATTTCATCAAGCCTTCAATGTTTGGGTTTAGAAATCTAGCTGATACGTACTTGTCCCAAAGTTCGAATAAAATTCTACTTTGGCCTTACCATGTATTTTGGTTTTTAGACCTGCACAAGGATCTCTTATAAAATGCGCCCCAAAATAAGAAAATAATTATTTTTCTCCCGAACGTGTTTGGCATGTGAGTGGAGGTACAGTAATAATGATTTTTAGAATTTAGGCCTACGTACTGTACCAGCTTTTAAGAAATATCTTGTGTGTTATCGTTAGATTTTCCTGAGATTTGTGCCCGATTTCCTCTGTTTTTGAATGGTTGACTAAATTTCACAAGACTGAAATTGTTCACAAAGATCCAAGTCTGGCACAGATTTGTGAGGGTAATAGTCCCGATACATTTTTTCAGTGAAGAGTTTTGGCAACATATACTGTACTTTGCATGAAGGAAGTCAAGGGAAACGTCAAAGTGTGCCAGGTAACTTGGGGGACTCTGCTATATTTTATTGATTTTAGGCTTCTTTGCATTCTAAAGTTATGGAACGTGCCAGTTTATGGAACAGTTTCCGAAACAAGCATGCACATTTTACAGTAAGTCGATTCCCACAAGAAAAGTTGGCCTTTGACCCTTTTATGGGACATCAAGTGGGCCCCAGGTTTTAAAAATGTCAGAGTTTTGACATCACAAAAAGGCAATGCCGGTGTCATGACAAAAAGTGTCCTGCGTGAAATAATGTCCGCTCAGTACCATGTACCTGTACACACTATCTGATTGGCCATGCCCTTCTGGGGGCACACTGTTATTGGAAGTTTGCCAGATAGTGTGTCCACTTTGCAATGCATCCTGTGCGTATTAGTGAACACGGTTTGGCACCCTGCATTCTGGAACCATGTCACCCGACCCAGCAGTCCGTTTTACAGTTCTGGTACCAAACCTCACACATATTCATGACCAAGAGGCAAATTTTCACCGGTCCATTCACCAAAAACTATGCCAGCGGCTATTTCTGCTTCTTGAGGGCGCATGCAAGGAGCCACTCCCAAGTCTAATATGTATGCATGGTAAACTGTCTACCAGCTTCATCTGGGGAACAGTTTACTCATGTACTTCTTGGACAGCCATCTTCACACATGTACGGTATCTCATAACTGTCACCCGAGTGAAGTGCACTTGTGCATATGTGCAAGCATTTCTCTAGATACATATGAAAAGATGGTGACAAACATGTTGATCAGCATTTTGAATGATACATGTACATGTACATGCCTAAAACTGTGTTGGCAACCAAATATGTATGTGGTGTATGTATGTGAAACATGGTTTAGTTTGGGCGGATACATGTACAGGTGTAGTTGATGTAAGCTCCTTTCGGTATTGGAAGTTAGTAAACTACTGTAATTCACTCGGCTTTGCTTTAGGAACTAAATGTACGTGTAGTTTATCAACCGTCCAATACATGTACCTCAGGGAGCTACATGCAACATCGACCATCCACCCAGAATTGACCATGTACATGTAACTTAGACAACTGCATGGCATGGCAGTGCGTTGTTATTCTATGATTTCAACTGAAATGACTCCAGTAGTCTCACTTAAACACGCTCAGCTTCAGACTGCAGTGGGTCACCGTCAGAGTCCTGTTGATTACATTGTACTGTAGATTCCAATTCGGTGCATGGTCACAACTGACGGCCAGAATTAAGCGTTGGATAGTTGGTTTCTTGCATTGTGGGTATCGGTTTGAGTTCAATGTCTGAAAAATCAAGTTCCTTTATACTCGTCTGTGGAATTCCATCTGGGAGAGTTCATTTATAAGGCAAAATTTTAAAAAAAAGAGGAAAAGACAAAAGGAATGCTGCTGCTTTGTGAAAATAAGAGAGTGCATTAGGCGTAATTAACTTTAAAATTGATTTTCCTAAATTGATTGCTCTCCTATCGTAATTCTTGTTGCGTTTCGTTTGCTCTTGTCATTTAATATTGAACAGCGGTTGTCAACTGTTATAATTGTCTGCTTGGTTATTGCATGCATATGACTTAAGTGCTAAGATATTTATATGAAAATGTTAATAAGTTTAAGTGTGTTTGTGTAGTAATGTCACATTTTGATGGCTGCTTTCTTGCAGGGGTTTTGGCAAGCAAGGATTCCAGTGCAGCAGTAAGTGACCATTTTAATATTGTACGGCCAAACAAAACCAAAAATGGATTCTCGTCCAACTTTCTTGAAAAAATTAGCAAAATAGTAGTAGTTTCGTGTTTTTATTTAAATTGCTATTTTCCTAACATGGAGGGAACATTTTTCTAGATAAGTTTTGGTTTGAACTTGCATAAATTTATAGCTACATGACATAACTCGGTAGGCTATATTGATACAAAATGTACATGCATGTCAAATGATGTTGCAAATTTAACCAGAAATGAGGAAAAGGACAGGCGGGGAAAAAGGAAGTGGTCTGGGACGAGAATCTGTTTGATAATTTTCCTTGGCCTTATATCTTAACTTTTATTTCATCTACTGGGCACAAGTGCTTCCGTATTGTCAAAAGTTAAGTTTGCAAAAGCAAACCAGATTTACCGGTATTTTGTGCAAATATTGTATGCCGCATCTTTTTTGCCTTATCTTTTTACCATAGTCACCATTCACAACTTGGCAGATAAATTTATGAATCATTTCGATTGAAGCAAACAGACATGCAGTGTGATGTGATAACAAATATTTGCGTGGTGTGCTACGTCAAAGATGCACTCTCCCGGTACTGGTTGCTTCCTAATGCACTCGTAGGCACTGACCTCGTAAGGTCACTTAAGTCAACCTCGACTCAATGGGCTTTCTGTACATTCCTTCAGAAGATCGCGAAAGGCATGATGGGAATCACCATAGCGTGGCAAGATCTTACCCAAGGATGGGAAAGAGGTTGCACTTAAGTACACTGCAGTCGCCGGATGGAGCTATTTGAAAAAATGTTAAAGAACACCCATGATGTAACTTCTTTATGTTGAACGCATTTCAACTTTAATGAATTTTGCCTCGTGTGCCCAGCAGTGTTGATTTTGGGACCACGCTTGCGTTTGTGTTGTATCGAGTATGAGTACATGTACGGTGCATGGATGAATCTTTAAGGAAATTGCCTGCGACTGCACATTCATCCTGCCTCCTGGCAGCAGTATTATCGCTGCGGTTATCCCGCAGACGTGACTGGCACATGGAATGATGCATGCCTGTATGCCAGGAAGCCAAAGGCTGAGTGGTACGGAGCATTGCGCGCAGTCTCTGCCAGTACATGTACGTGTAATCCCGTGTTTCGTGATCATGACTGGGATAACAAATTTATCTGCAAGCGGACTTGGCACACACGTGTCACTTTGAATTCAAAGTGGCCTGAGCAGACTTTTGTCACCGTTTTGCACAAGGGATGCGATACATACATGTACACGTGCTGTATACCTACATGTACATGTGGGTAAATCTACAAGTTAGGGGTCCATTTCTTTCATGTTCCTGTCACGTCTGACATATGATTTTGTAAGTTCAGAACACCCTTCTAATTTCCAGTCATGATGAATTAATGCAAATTACCTGCCAAACAAATATTAATAGTTTAAAATCAATTTCGGTGATACACACGTACGTCCATGTCAAATAACAAAGGTCAGATGTAACAGGGACACAAAAATGTCCATTTTCTGGAATTACCCATGTACTAGTAAATTTACCTACCCCTGGAAAAGTGCAACAGATGGAGTATGATGGACCCTATTATGATACAGGTGGTACATGGGTACATTTGTAACACTGCCAGGTCAGGTTCCACAGATCGACCAGTCAGGATCCAAGGACTCATGTTAGATATGGACTCACTAAAGATAAAGTGTTTTGTACACTTACATGCACATCTGTTGGAATTGGCTGTTTAAAAGTTTCAGTGAGTAGGCCCTCGACTTGGTTTGGCAAAGTATGTTATTGGGATATCAAATAACTTGTCCTGGTATCACATGTGCAAAGGCAACATTTCTTCCCAGAAGAGAGGCGTACATGTACGTGTACCGGTGACTGCATACATGTACTGTGCTGGAAAAGTACCAGGTTATTTGAGGAAGAGATGCTGTACATTGTAACTTGGCATGGAGGATATTGTTTCCTTTGACTTGGCAGAGATCCAAAGCTCTCCGGCAGCTTTTCCACCACCCTTATGTACTCACAGAGTCGTTACCAGCATTTCAAGTGATTTTCCATTGTTTCTCCTCAAACCGCGCTGTCCATTTGTGTCCGTCATTCTGTACAAGGGTGAACCATGTGCCTTTCGTATGTCGTTTCCTCAAACTGTTTACACACCGCCATCTGTGCTGTTTTGACACTCTTTGATTGTTTCCGTTGACGGTACTTCTAGTGCAGGCATTTGTAACTTCTTTTCCTTTGCATTAAATTGTAACAGGAGAGTTGCATTTGAAAGTTGACCCGTACATGGGGAAAGCTTTTCACACTTTTCCTCTCCCCACAGAATTCCTTTTCATTTCAAACTGGTGAAAAACTTTTCCCAAAGTGGGAAAAGGTTTTCACAGATAACATGTATTCCCACAAGTAGAAATTCACTTTCATGCCTTGTGAACATGAAAATGAATTCTTTTCACAAAATTTGCCATCCCAGCTCACAGCGTTACATTTCAATTGCAATGTACCATACATGCATAGCACTAGCTACCCCTCCTTTGGTTTTACAGCACAAATATGCACAAGTGCCCAAGGTCACTCTCTTGCATGTTGGTGCAGTGCACAACAGGACACAGCTGTGCTTCTTTGAGGTGTTTACCAAGTGACCCAAAGAGTGACTTAAGCATAGGAGGGCTAGCTAGGGTGCATTTCCTTCATAAAGAGGAAGAATCGGATTTAAAAAAGACCCAGTTGGTTCCACTTCGCGCATTGCAACCAAAAATCTAAATCAGTAGGGAAAGTCCCAATAAATTATTGGAGGCCTCAATCGAGATGTGACCATGGGTTGTCCACAGGCCCAAATACCGGTACATGTGCACGGTGTCATACGTACATGTGTACTGTCCTGATACAGTTCCTAAGATGTACATGTACATGATTACCTCAGGGATACAGTTATGTGCAAATGTGACCGATGCTAATAATTATGTGAAACAAAAAAAAAATGTCTCTCAGGCTCCAGGGAGACTCGAGTATTTTTCATTCAAGAATCCTGAAGAAATCTTTGTGTAAAAGAAATTCTTTTGGAGACTTAAAACCCTTATTTATGTGCTTTTTGAAACCTAATTTACACATCCACAAGGTGTACAAATGTATATTGACGCAAGCCATTCAATATCTTTAGACCTACATCGTTGCTGCTTTTGCCTTCATTCCTTCCTGGGTGGAAAGTGTTATTAAACTAGCGAAGGCAGAAATATATTGCCTGTCCTCCTACGCGCTTGTCTCGAGTCATCCTACCTTACCGACATTCCGTTCATGGTCTGCATCAGCGCGGTTGCCAAACAATCAACAAGTGTGGACAGAACGGTGTCGCAATCTGATAGCGTGTTTGATTTGAAGCGTTTGCTCCATAGGAGTCGTGTTTTAATTTCCCTGCTCCAGGGTTTACTGCAGGACAGAACGAGACGAAAACTCACTTCACATCTCGATGCATATCTGAAATGTGTACATGGACAAAAATCAGCATCTCGGATGGTGGTCCGGTAAATTTGTCGGGGGGCCCAAGCTGGAGGGGACTACACTTCATGCATATTCATGACTAAGGATGGTCTGCATATTCATGACCCAGCATGCTTTTTCAATGGCCAGTTTTTGAGGGAAACAATTGCAGATAATCGGGACGCAGTGCTTGCATGGAGCCGCACACCTACATGTACATGTACAACTGACTGTAAGACTTAGGAACAGTGCCGTAAAATTCATACATGTGGGTATTACATGTACATGTACCCACATGTAAAGGCAAGAACTGTATGGAAAGTTATGGGCAGTTGTACATGTATCATCTCATCATGACTAAGCCATCATGACTTCTGAAGCACCGCCAAGTGTGCTGTTCACCTTCAATCGGGTCCGCGGAAAACTGCTGACAGAGGCTGATTGACTTTTTGACTTGATTTATTTTAAACAGTTGTGTAATATATCCCTCGATAATGTCATCATAGGAAGATGAGCACACGCAGTTTGAGGTGTATTGTATTTAACTCACCTTTGACGTGGTCTGTTTTGGATGTACAATATACACTCAAGAGAAGCAAAAAGACTAACGGCTGTGGCTAATTCTATGTACACAGTGCTGTTTGTCTCTTTGGAAGCGTTAAGACCAGTAATTTTGCACGTTTTTGTCACCTACACAGTTCTTAATTAGAGAGAGAGAGAGGTGTGTGTACCCTCCAAACCTGATATGACTCTCTGTGTACAATGTACATACTGTAGAGTGTTGCTCTTCTGCCACAGTTTTTGCATTTTGCAGGGAATTTATTTTAAGTCCTTGCAGGGCAAACTTCTATCTGCCTCCACATTCCATCTGATAGCCGTGCTCACACCAAAGGGCATTTAATCAGTGCACGCTCGTCACGTCATCCAGTCGATGTACCAGTACAGTACACGTATTTGAGTGTTCACAAGCTTGTGCATCAAGGATCCCCACCTGACATTTTCAGGCAATCACGGCCCTTTCCTTGGGGCTTTTCTTTTTCAATGCTTGAGGGGCATGATCTGGCTGCTCCTGGGCGTTGTCGCAAAGCCAAACCGATCAGGCAGATCACGGCCGTGGGTGGTTCTCACTGCCACTTGCCAAAATGTGTAGATGTACGTGCCAGACTCTAAGCCTTAAAATATGTTGGCCTTGCCATCAGATTAGGTCCTTGCCCAAAGTATGATTTCATAGAGCCAATTACCTGTACAACAAAATGTGTGGATTACATTGACATGGGAGCTTCCGACAAATGTATGTGGTCTGTGATAGGATTCCTGTGGTAAAAATGGCCAAAATTGAATGAAAATGACCAAAATTATCGGGCAAGTTCAGGCAATGTACATGTAACATCCACACGGGGGACAGTACAACATTTAAATCTCCCTCGAACCAAGTGCACTGCAAGTCTTTCTGCTTCAATTTGTATTCCATGTTTAGAATACTCCTTACAAACTTAAAAAAAGCACAAAAAGCCCTATTTTTAAATTTGCGCTAATTTATGCACTGAGCGAGTAACGTGTGAGACCAGTGGTGTCATATACATGTACATGTTTAATTTGTCAGTGTGAAACGAAGTTAATCAGCAAAATACATGTACATGTAGCTGAGACGCGTCCTTTTTCTGTTTCTTAGAACTGTTCCAAGTTACTGTCCCCAGTCCCCCCAAATGTGGCAGCGTTACCAGTTAGAAATACTCTGCATTGTGACAAATGTTCATTTGAGGAAATACCTGGCACTAACTGAGTGAGGGTGAGACATGTACATGTATGTATTTCTGCCAACATTGACCACCCATAGGAATAGTAGGCAGCATGAGAGCTTTCTGATGGGGAAAATGTCTGTATCTCACCAAAAATGTCCCCCGTTTTATGGGGTAGAACAAGAAATATTGTAACTGTAATCACCATTGCACAATGCCTTCAGGAATGAGTCCCTGCCATCTGATTGGTGGTTGTTAATCATGTGCCATCAGACAGTTTGTCCCAGCAGAAGGCGTGGAACCCTGCATTACAAAAATAGAACATTTTGTACAATACACGTATCTGCATAAATCCCTATCGTCTGATTGGCGGGTCATTGATCATGTCATTGAATTATTCATTGTTTTCACTGGTACCCGTTGAATAGAACTTCATTTCACTTGACTGGTTCCTGCCTCATTTCTAAAAGAATAAGGAAAATAATGTAGGGACGGGAACGGGGAACCAGTCTAACATTGCACAGTACATTGTACTATCAGTGCAGTGGTTGTACTTTGCACTCGAATCTGTTTTGCAAAACTGGCATTAATGCACTGGGGCCATTGCTTCCCCTAAAGGAAATAATAACGAGGATGTATGCTCGTATGGTATAACATAAATTAAAAGTGGTAAAGATGTTTTCATTCAGTGACAGATGAAATGTTCCATTCCACTCCGCATTGCCTCGTGAAATGGAACACTCCGTCTGTCACCTCACGTCAATATTCTTACCATCGCATTCATAAACATTCATTGTTTGTATTCTAATCCACAATAAAATGACTTACCACAGATGAATGAAACTAGCACACTTGCTCATGAGGCAAGAAATTTGAGTTTGTTTTAATGCACAGGTACTAAAACAAGTACCAAAGGGAGCACTGATATTTGTGCCTTTTTCCCATATTTTTTAAAGAAGGCTTTTGCTCTGTCAAGCAAGCGGCAGGCACGTGGAGGATCTTTTAACAATTAAGGTAGTGGCTAAACGCATAGCGTCATTGCCAAGATAAGTGAACATAATCCCGGTGTCCGCAAGTTGGATGAACACATCCAAACTGATTATTGCACAGCTTTGGAACAGCAGGCATAGCAGAGAGAAAAAAAAACAGAAGACGGAAAAATCTGTTGGTGATCATGGGAACTGCTCAGATGCGAGTGGAAGTGTAATACAATTAGAGCTTGCATCGGGGCACCGGGGACAGTACCGGTGGGATTAATGTGCATTGCTGGGCTGATGGAGACAGAGAGGAAAAAAAATCCATACACTGTACGCGTATATCTGGCTGTAAATTGGCTGTCTGCTGCAGCCTTGCGTGGATTGTGCTGGAGCAATTGATCTGCCCACATGCACTGCATATGGGGGGAGGATTGCCTTGGAATGCGGTTATTGGCCGTGCATTGTTTTTGTTGGGTGTTTTGCTTTTACATGTCAGTGACAAGTCATTGTGAGTAGAATTTTGCTTCAGTGCTGGCAAAATGTAGGTCAGCTAATGCAGTGTTTTTTTTCCCCTTTCTGCTGTTTGCATGATTAGCAATCATACAAGTAAGCGCTGACCTACAGGTTCCTTGAAGGCATACATGTACCGTAGCAGATCTTCTCTTTCCATTTGAAGGTTTTTAGGCTTGGGATATTTTTACATTTGCTTCCTGTTTCCACTCACCATTTTCCACCTGCCATTTCACCTCAGAAAATGGACCGGGGCTGTTTGTGGCCGGCACTGTGGGCGTAGCTAAATGGAAGATACCACATTTGTGCACGTACATTACATGTAGCAGTGCATACAATTTACAAGTAGTGTGTTGTAAGCTACTTTCGTGGACCTGTCGAGAGAGTATCCTACACCCAGTCATGCCTTAGGGGAGCCTTTGAGATTACTGCCAACTCACATCAACAGTATCTGGGTTTACAGTGTGTGTGTGACATTTTGGAACTTGTGACATTTTGGCAGTAAATAAATGTCCAAGCCCTACAGGGTCACTTAAATCCAGAAACCAGTCAGGAGAGTTAGACAAAAACTTTGCTGAAAGGAAGAGAGGGCTTGGATGGCCCAGTTTCCTCTGGCACATTGCCAGTTTGGTCCTAAGACGATCTCAACCTGTCCTCTGACTCAGTGCCAGGCTTCTGTACTCCATGTACTTGCACACTGAGTCTGCCGTTCTTGTTGTTCCCACAAATTCAAACAATGCGTTTTAACCCAAGCCATCCAGACGCAATGTACATGAACGTGAAAGCAAAAGAGAAGCCTGAACACACTTTTAACTTTAAGTTCGATCAGTGGCAATTTGTTAACCACTGGTTGATTTTCCCTGACGCCTGATATATATATTCAGTGCATAGGTTACCAGTCAAAATCGACCACTGGTTGACTGTTTGTCGCTGATGGAACTTGTTGATTGTTGGGGGAGGATTATGACCAACTTTGTTAGAGATACCTGTCAGTTATCCATCAGATCCGCATTAAGACCCTGATGGTGAATAGCCTGTTTATCCAAGGTTACAATGCATAGGGTGACCGGTACATTGTACTCATATCAAGGCATTCTTTCAAAACTGGTCTTCTGGGCATACATGTGTGTACATGAACTTGTACATGTACATCTACACTGTATGTACATGTCTACCTAAGAGAAATGCAAGGTTGTTGTCTCTGTCGGTACATCCTTGAGGATCCACCCTGTGCACCAAAGTGATGCCTCGGTTTGCTTCACAAATGCACCTTACTTTTGATTTCCCTTGGTTATTACATGCCCAGTCAATTTGTAACTTTGGCCCAGTCTTAAGGAAGCTTAATTAATCATCCCTATGAATATTCACAAGCAGCAAGGCAAGCAGCTGTGCTCAAGGTTACACATGTACAAATGCCAGTGGAAAAAATGACTGTCGAGAGAGATGTTTTTGTTATTCTGTGTCGGGTCATTAACCTCGGAGACTGGAGCAAGCAGCTTGGATAAGAATTACTGTAGCACAAATTTCCACACTACATCACAGAAATTAATTCCCAGTGTCCTCTGGGTGCCCCTCCCCCCACTAAAAAAGGGATGAATGGATATGGAACAAGGCCAACGAAAACTTGCCCCCCAAAAACCACACCACTGAAAGCTGGTGCCCCCTCATAAGATGCTGGTGCCCCCCCTAGTCTCCCCCCCCCAGTAAAAAATCCTAGCTACGCCCGCGGCCGGCCGTGCACTACATGTACAGTACATGGATATCAAACCCCCAAGGCAAAACAAGACCACAGATATTCAAGGTTTTCCCAGGCATTCAAATGGTGCATTTATTCACATGTACATAATCCGGGCTCCAACGGCATGTGATAAGACACTTTTGTTGTGTGTCCATTCAAGTCTGTACCCGTGCACACGTACATGTAATTTCTAATACGGAGGCACTGACAGGTTTTTGCTTTTCATTAATATTAATTTTAACCCTTCAGTTTTCGTGCAAATTTCATTAAAAATGTGTTCATGAAACACTGCAATGCATGCACATGTACTGTAAGTATAAATACACACCTGTACAAAAAGCAATGAAATTATGAGTGAATATATATTAAAAGTGTGACAATTACGTGAATGAAATTAATATTCCTCATTCTGAAAAGGCAGTGAAAAAAATCTTGAATAGTTAAGCGTCTAATGTTCATGGAATGTTATGTACATGTACTTGTACATTTACCTGTGTACAACATACTCCAGGATGAGCATGCCATCCCGCAAGTACACATTGAATCAGCCTAGCTTACTGGGTATGTACATTTATAGTATCTGAGGAAAGGCCCATATGCTGCATATCATGAAAACCGCAGTTCAATTATGCCAATGTTCCGCTGTTCCTGCTGGCAATCGTTTAATAGCGAGTTTTACATGTGCTCACTCGCGGAACTTGCTAAACACCTGAGCCCATTCGATAACATCCGTGCCCATCTGCTCAGTGGCTGTCAAATAGTATCTTTGCATCAGATGTTTCATTTTCTACCAGATTACGGGCTGTTGACCGTCGCGAAATTGTCTGACACATGCATGTAACTGTGTATCAAATTAGTGTCTAGATAACGAGGTTTTGTGAAGCGAATTAAATCGAGCACCCCCCTCCCATTATGTGCTTTGCAAGATGTGCTGCCCGCCATACCTGTAATGCATGCCAGGAAAATGACGAAATGGCTCGCATTTTGTGCAAACACTTCACATTTCCAATCAACTACATGTACATGTGCTGTTACAACACCTGCTGTCCCACATGTAAATACACGGTGCTACTACCCTGTCGCAGCCAGTTCTGTTGGAAATAGGGAAGTATGCCATTTATTGCATGGTTGGGTTGGGATGAGTTTTTGGTTGCATGCACTACTGCTCTGTCCTGTAAGGTTTGTGTTGTACATGTACATGTACAAATACATGTACTATCACACATGTGCAGTGTACTTTGGAAGCATTAAAAATTTAAGGTCTTTTTTCTGGTCATCATAATGGTTGTTTGTTGTTCGTCATCCTCTCTCTCTCTCTGCCAATCCATTTTGTACTCAGTACGCATAAATTAACTTCAGTTTGGTCTATAAAAATTCACTGTACAAGACTGTCATGTACATGTATCATGGTGGAGTATATACTGCATGGGTGCAGTTACCTAGTATATAGCAAAGGCCTGCTGATGCAAAATAATAGACACTGGATTTGACATACAGTGTAAGTTCAGAGCACTTGGACTTAAAATTTTCATTCAGGTTGTTGTACACATGAGATGCCTACAGGTACCATACTTGTGCATTCTTCACAATTAGGTTTGTATACAAGCCATTTGGACTACATTCACATTGGCAATCCCTTGTTTGAAATTGCAAATTTCAATTTTTTTTTCAAACCACACATTAAACTGTCAATTCCCCATTGTATACTTGAAATTGCAAATCCATTATTTGGGGATTGGAAATACGGTGCATGTGCTGGTAGTTCATCTGGGTTAGTAAATCACAAAAATTGGGGCAAATTACTGAATGGCTTCCATAGGCCTAGTGTGAAGGTGCTTGAACCGTTTGTAAATTTGCCGTTGTTTTTTAGGGCATTGGTACACTGTGCGTGTACTTTCATACAGTATGTTCAGACAGGCCAAATTCAATCCAGGCGGTGGCCTGTAGAAGCTGATTCACCTTGGTGTGGCCTTTCTTCAACAATTGGTGTTTGGTCTTTAACAGACGATGAACATTTACAAAGTGTGCACTGGTATTCCTACGTGTCGATTTACTATGCAAGGTGTATCGTTGTTGAAGTTTGGAAATGTGACGTTTGGAAGGAAGGATGGAGCAGAGCATTGGGTATAGATCATTTGCCATACGGATCAACTGGGAAAATGAAGACCATAGTTGAACCGCTTTTACACAGTTTTGCCTCCTTAACTGCAGGTCAATTTTGGCCAATCCACATATCCACTGTTTCATTTATTTCAATTCGTATTTCACCGGAATAGAAAGAGTAATTTATACAGTATCACCTTAACGAGTCCGTGGAAACAGATAAAATACATCTTCAAGATAAAAATTATAACAAAATGAGATTGCACCTTGTACATGTACTATACATATATTGTACAGCATACCAGTTCCCTCCGCGCGTTACTTTTGATGAACAGTTTTCCCATTGTAACAGCAGAGAGGTTTGTTGCAATGGATGTAACCCAAATACACTAGCACTAAAACTGTGATTTGTAAACAATTCTAACAATTTTGTCATTGAGGACATTGGCCTGTTAAAATCTTAAGGTCACCCGAGCTTTGGTTTGAACAAGAAAGGCTGGTTCAGGTGTACATGTAATCTGTGGTCTAGTCTGTATCCGGGTCTCAGAGTGGCTGCATTAAGCCATGCATGTACCAGTAACGGTCCACGCCACGCCCATTTACTGTCTATTCAGATTAGTAAAAGTGCACTTGAGCTATTGACTCCAACAGCCCCGGTGAAGTGCAACAGAAAGTTGCTCTGGTGTGGCCCAGTACTTGAAGACAGCTATTCACTTTCGATTGAATGAGACCCCAATAGCTGATATATCCAAAAGCATTGTTTACGATTCAAAGGGTTTTCCATTGCTTGCACCCAATAACACTGCATTGTTGAGAGCTTTTTATCTGAGTAGGTGGGGCATGGCATCATCCAGTGTACCGAAAACTCAGCAGACCTCAACTGTGAATTGGCCAGCTGAACATGATTCGCTCTTTGCTCGCCGCCGCCATGGGCATGCCGAGCCTCAATCTGGCAGCCTGTAGAATCGCTTCAAAATTGCATCAGCACAGCTTTTGAAATACTGTCCAATCGCATGATAGAAGAGCTGACGCAACACCCGCAGAATTATTCAGCAACATACATGTGAATCACTGAACCAGCTATACTGACATGTATGTATTGTGTATAAAGCTGCCAGATTGAGCGTGCCAAGAGTGAATAGGCAAGCCAGGCATGTTGATCATTCAAACAAATCAACTCCAAAATTGTGTTCAACATTCCCCCCCCCCAAAAATTGGGACACTTTAAATGGCGGTGTTGGTTGTACACAGGCACGGTCCTGGCTATTCAAGCTGCTGTATTCAATCTTGAGGGTACATGTATATCCAGACATGCATACCTATTCCGAGCTAGAATTGATGATGATGCTGAGCGAAGAAATTTTGCTGCCAACGTAATGCTCCGAAGTCATGCGCATGAAGTTTGGAAAGAAAACACTGAAGCCCAGAAATGCACGCCCACAGTTCAAGAGTCCATTGCAGAAAATGGGTTCACGACTTTCACCCCAAAAGAAAATCGCCTTTGTAAGAAAAAAAGTACATACTTGTGCAAGGTCAGAGAGAAATGGGGAATATCGGGATAGAGCACACCATGCCGGTGTTTGTTGCACTTGAACTTACTGTGATATATCTGGAACAATGCTGACCGTGTCCATCTTTCAACTTAATTGAAGTTAATTAATAAAAGTCTCGGACGTCAGCATTTTTGACGGATGTGAACAACCTGTTGAAATCCCAGCCAATAAAATTTACTGAGGAGTGATAATCCCCGCGGTTATTTTACACAGATTTATACATGCATGTGGTGAAAGATGATAATATTTACACATATTAAAACCATAATCACAAAATTAAAAATACCTCTGACAATTTATTGGGTTCCGAAGTGGAAGTGGACCGATCACATTTTCTTCAAGTATGTTTCGAAAACCGCAGTCCAAAATACCAATTGTGGTGATTTTGCAGCTGCCGTCAATGTCTCGCGGTGCCGTTAGAGAAACGTTTCACTGCATCATGGGCTATTTGACCTTTGACATCAACCCAGATAGTGCACCCTCTTTTTCATTCGATATTCATGAGCCCTTCCACGGAATGGTGACGCTCTGCGATTTTTCGCTTCAGACCATGGTTTCTCGAAAGAAAATCGGTTATACTGAATGACGTTTAAAAAAAATGACATCAGAGGCATAAAATACAATTCATGATGAAAATCTAATGCGCAGAGTTAATAATTTTACTGTAATTTTCAGCGGGGATATCTCCAAAATTCTCAAGCGTCATCAAAAATCCATCAAATATGACATTCTCAACGAACATAGTACTCATTGTCAACAAAGGTGTGTACCCCATACACATGTCAGTTGGACCAATGCAGGGCTGTGTCCATCGTTGAAGCTGTACAGTACCAAAGTGAACCGTTTTCCAGAGGAAGCCATTTTTGATCTTGTTTTCTCAGATCTGTTTCGTAAATTATTAACTGTTTAACAGGATGGTATTACCGACTATTTTAGTCTTCATGAGGGTTCCAAGCCTTCCTTTCAATTGTATTTCCACATCTGGCATGAAACACTGAAGTATATTTTATCACATCAGGGTGGACACATACCGGTACTTCGACAGGAAATTTCATTTTATTCTTTCATGGATGCTTTCACAGTCCAAAAATGGAGAGTTAACCTCATTTTCAGTTTCAATATGGGCGACTCATGATTAAGGTTGGTTAGGGAAATCCACCCAATGTGGTCGATTCACAAAAGTGTTGGATTCTGTTCTCAGTTCCCCACTCCCCAAATAAGAAAGCCTGATGTAAAAAACCAGTTTGAAAATTGTGATACCATAAATGATAAAGCCACTGGTCACACTCACTGTGCATACATGTGCATGTTGATGACTTTTGCCAAATAAGCCCAAATCAGGCTTTTTTTTTTCAACAGTCTACTCCTACACGTACAGATGTACTCTATTGTATTTTGCAAATGTATATGTATGGTACTCTTTTGGAAAGTTTGTCGAGCTATTTGATACACGTATATACTGATGTTTTTGTTATCGCTAAGGAATGGGCATAGAGAGATTCTACATGTATTTGCCCGTTTTACCTGCCAGTCTAAATCTTTACAATCAAACCTTGTGCTCCCTCTATTTATGGTCTGGAACACCCTGTTGCATGGAAGCCGGTTTACCTGGTATCCTAGCAACCAGTGATGTTTGGTTTGGTGAAATGACATGCTACACGCACCGGTATGTGCTTGTACATGTACATGGTGCCTTGTGGTGTACCGGAACTTGCTACACGTATGTGTACGTGTACATGTGCGTGCATGTTCATTGTGGCAATGGGTATTGTGCACAAAGTGTTTCTGTATGGTGGGTACATGCCACAGCTGGGGAGTTCAGAGATGTGGTAATTGAAAAGGTTATACATGTAAATGTCTTTCTTAGGCCTGGGGGTACCCCCAATTCAAGGTGGAACCAATGGGGTCATGCTTCCCTCCCCCCCCCCAAAAAAAAAATTGGCAACATTTTTGAAATTTGAGAGGCCATTTTTTTGGAGGGGGGACTTCTTCACGTCCCTGTTTTCTTCTGCAGTTCCAAACACCACATTTGCATATCGCATACTTGTTCTTCGCTCAGTGATGGATTTATTGTCAAATCAGACATGTTTATTTTCAAAACAGTAAATGGGGCTCCTCATACAGTTAAAAAAAAAATTGCCAGTGTTTAAACAACACCTAATAACCATTTATGCATGTATGCAAATTTGTAAGTTGGCTGTAGTTTGATTTTTTTTTTAAATTTGAATCCCTTTTGCACAACAAAAACAGGACAGGACAGAATTTCCTTTTTTTTTAACATTAAAATGTACATTGGTTCTCATTTTAAAAACAGAAATCGCTCTACATGTATAATTATTGCCTCCACACTGTTATGGATACATGAAGGCTGTGGAATGCCCAAGTCATGGCAAAACTTTAAAATGAGCGCAAACATACTGTGGCTAAATTGACTTTTAAACTGTACATGCACATGTCCTCTCAGCTGAGCTGTTTCAAGGACCAGAACCTTCACATTGCAGTTGTACCCGTACTTTTACATATGGAATTGTTCTGTGGGTATTTGAGTGTGAATTCTGGAGCAAGTGCACAAGTCTGGTGTTTTTGATATATTTACATGTATAGTTATACTGCAGGTGCACTGCATTGAATTTCACAATTGAGTCTTAATGGACACATGAGTGACCACTCAGGTGTGACCACTCGTGTGCACGTTAAAAAGTATTCATAAATAGTATTCATAAATTTGGCAGTTCTGCACAGTATTTATTTACTTTTTTTTTTGCATGTATACAGGTACTGATCAGTACGCATTTCCTTACTTTCATGCTATTTTCTTTCTGTAGAGGAGATCTTGTGTACATCTGTTTTGTTGGGGGGGGGCTACCGTGCCAGGAATTAAGCAAACAGAAATGGCTACTTTTTTTTAATGTCCAAGTAAATTGGCTTGGACTCTTCTGGAGGCCGTTGGCCTCATTCATGAGCAGCCATCTTGAAACAAAAGCATTGCAGTCTTTTTAAAAATTTTCATATTTCAATATGTGAGGGAACAGACATAATGCAGTAGGGACAAACTATAAATATTCATCTTTTACTCCCTTGGGTAGTTCCAAAGTTTGGATACAAAGTCATGTCACCTTTATTGTCCAAACGGAAAACAAAAAACCAAATAGGGTTATACCTTTTAATATCGCGAAATAGTCAGGCTCCTTCTCAGTATTCAATAAATAAAGTACCTGTAGATTTAGGGAGCACGATCCAAAATGGGTATCACGTGAATAAAGCCCATTAAAGCACTGGCCAGACTACAAGGGATGGGCGAGTAAATAATGGGCAATCCGGGCCTATTACTTCCATGGCTGGTGAAGTCAAGCCGTCAATTTTGCCAGTCAATCGTATTTGTACATGACGAGCTGCAGGTTTGGCAAACGATCCCTGTGGAGCATACGGTTCAAGAATTGTGTCTGTACAGAGGGTTCTGTGCGGTCTATAGGGTCCAACTGAGCATTGCAGACGTACATGTGGAACACAGAAAGATGACGAGAAATATGACTGTGGTCGAAACTACTTTTTCGAGAAAAACGGCTTTGAAAATAGAGCACGCACCAGAAATGCAAACGTTAGCTACGAGCATGTCGTGGTGACCACAGTAAAAGTATATTTAAGGGCAGCTATTGCAATGATACCAAGTAAACTGAAAGAATGTCTTCAAACATTGCTTCCTGGAAGTTTTATTGATGTATTTTTTTTGGAAAAGGAGAAATCCATGGTTGGAGATACGTGATCAAGAATTTTTATTGACATTGGACAGGAGCGATGTTGACACTGCCCCCAAACTTTGTTTCTAGATTCGGGAAAAGTCCTTTGCGATACTAGAATTTGTAATCCCCTCTTAAGATAAGTTAACATAAGCTTATTCAGTCAAAAAATCACTCTTTCTAACTTGACAAAATAAGACTTCTATTCTTTCCTAGTGGAAAATTCTGGCACTTCAGAAAGCTGTGGTGCACCCAGCTGACGGCATTAGATCCTGCCTTCGATACTTTCAAAGTTTTCAGTGTACATTCATGTACTGGTGTCACACAGGCCGACAAGCAGTGTCTTGAGGGGATGGTCAGGGTGCGATACAGTATCAAGCTAAGATAAATATTATTTCAGCTGAATCGGGCCTAAAAGACGCGCAGGGCTGTCCCTTTAGAGTGGCCAAAAATGGCAAGTATTCAGCTTAGTGATTGTAATGGTACTCAATGTACATGTACAGTCTATGATGGTGTTGAACTCGTGTACTCAGCATGTACACGCACACGGCATAGTTGTTTTCATGTGCGTGGATGTGCTGTATGGCACAGAGATGGGTTTGTCAGACTACAGTGAAAGTATCTTTTTACGTGTAATGCATGCTGATTGGACGAACGAAGCGCTTGTCATGTATCCAAGTAAACGATGCTACCTGCGCCGAACAATTAACTAACAGGAGACCAATGAAACTGCTTGATTTTACCTACGCATTTTTCATTTTGTGCCCAAGTAACTGTAGTTGTGTGGGGATCCAATCACATAGCTTCTTTTTGCTTACATGTGGCTTGTGAACGAGACACAGTGTCTCAACGTAGTGGGGAAGATTTGTTTATCTTCTGTTGAGGCCTGGAACAGGCAAGAGGTCATCTTGTCAATGATGTCACCACCATAAATAGATTCTGGAGGGAAAGACCTTTCTAACAGTACCAAACTTCACACAAGGGTAACAGTTGAACTGCCCAAAAATGTAGTCGGAAATATGGACAAATTTTTGTGTGTAAAAGATAAACACTATAAATTTTTGAAAAGATGGAAACAAAACTCACTTCAGAAATCACCTTATCACGTTTGTTTGATTTTTCTTGCACAAATGGCATTGCTAGAATAAATCTTTGACACCTGAACTATACCTAAAAATCTAAAAACAGAAAAATCAATTTTGACATATTTCATGTATGCAACTGCAGTCGCAGATTACTCAAAACAAGGTATTGGGAATCATTCCTCATTTAGCCTCGGTAGGCCACAAATGCACTGAAAAGTGCACTTTTAAACTCTTGAAATTATCCAAGCTTCCAGGACAACTGAGGGCACTGTTGCTGTGATGTCATCCTGGGAAGACACAGTTTATTGCCCAGAATTTACTTACTGAAAACATTTCTGAGAAAAGCATTGGTGCTCATTAATTACGATGCACACAAACAATGATTCAGCAAAGAAGCGAAAATTAAGTCCAACAAAATCTACAAATATGGATGACATTTTTGTGTATTAACCATATGTAACAGTGAGACTTTCTTTCTTGGATGACATACATGTAACAGTGTTGCTCACGAATATGGAATTTGCTCTCAAGTATAAAAACCAAAATGGTAGCAAAATATCCTTTGAAACAGTGAAACAAAAGTTCCATATTAGGTTAATTGAGATACATTTGATGCCCTTTGAAAGTTTGTATTGAAACAAATTGATTACAGCTTCTCTTTAAGAGCGGCTGCTGCAATTCCCCAACTTAGGCCAAATATTTTAATCTCTTTTCCTTCAGTTGTTAAATTAGTCACTGTAAAAACAGGTTTGTTCCTGCTTTTGTGGGAAATTGGCACAACCGAATGGAAGTTGGATATTTGACTATTCAGTTGCTCACGTAGAATCTCTCTAGAAGGGAGTGGACCACAGAAAATGAGGCTGCCCATGTACATGTACAGTAGGCTGGCTCTGGGACCCTTGATCACATACATGTACATGTACATGTACATAGTATGTATCTTGCTTTTGTGTTTGGGGAGGTGGTGGTAACCTGTAAAGAAGTGAAAGCTCTTGTCTGTGCTTTTCAGGGGGGGGACCATTACTTACCAGGAAATTGTACATGTGGATACACATGCTATGCAGATGCTGTGTTTCGTGCTACTGTGGTTTTAACTGCAGAATTACTCTTACATGAGGCTATGTTTAGATCCGGTACTTACCGGTATTCACGCATGTGGAGTCTTCATGCACAAATTGACTGAGTTGGCAGGTGTTTGCATACAGATTATAAATACATGTAGATTTACCATCAGTGTAGATAATATTCATGTAGTAGATAATAGTTCATGTGATGAGCCTGTCACGGCTTGGACCTACCAGTACATGTAATACCCCTAGTGTCAGTTCAACAGCATGGATGCCATGCACAGTGTCTGTAGCTCTGGCTGGTGTCTTTGCATTTGTGCGGCTGACAGGGTACCTGAGTGATTACCCCCCCACACTGGTACAACACTGTACGCACTCGAGCACACAAGAAGTCATACACCACACGGCACCGCAAAGTACTGTCAGGACGGTTATGAAGCAGCAGGTGGGAGGATATGGGGGGGGAGGGGAAGGGGACAGTCCAAATATTTGTTTCCCGTGCCTGCTCACTTCATCTGCGGATTTGCCGGTCGGCGCGGTGGACGTGCACCTGTAGGTGTACTTCATTTTGCACTTCATTTTGTAGGTGGCTGTTGCTTGCTCTCCTCTCCACAGCCGAAATTTGCTCGTCCGGGCTGACAGCCTCGTCTTAATTGTTATCGCGCATCTCAACATTTTCTGCAAACACACACCTCGGCGGGACACTCGCAGTGTGTTTAAGTCAAAGAGCTTTTGTGCTGCACCATTCCGTCGTTACTGTGCCCTCCATGTCCTGTACAGTTGTCAGAGGAATGGGCTGTGCACACAACATACTGTACTTGAACTTGTTTGTATGTGTCGTTATGGTAGGGTAAACAAGGTTGTTTCAGCCACAAATGATTTCAGTCAGTGATTTAAATCATGATTTAAATCTCTTTAAAAAACAAAAAAAATCATTTAAAAAAGCATGTTAAAAAACCTTAAATTGTTGGGTATGTGAAAGGAAGAAATGGCTGGATTTCATACACTTCATTAAAAACATTTCCAAACAACCAGAATTGGGTCATTTGTGTGTAAAAATGTTTCTCTTGACACTTGTCATACCAAGAGTTTGTGTGTATTTCAGTGTACAGGTACATCTACACGTAAATGTTTAGAAACTAACAGTTCAACATACGAACATGTATGACAAACTTAACCCCAGCCGTCAGCAGTGGGTCCTTTACTCATTACATAGTACATGTACATGTATTTCATCTCTTGAAGTTCGGGACCAAAAGCCTTTTGGACAACTTATTTGATTAAAAAAAATTGATTAAATAAAAATGCAGATTTAATTTAAAAATCTGATTTACAAAAAAAATTTTAAAGCATGATTTTTATCAAACTTGAGAGTACATACATGTATACCGGTACATGTACAGTAATACACCTGGATAAACTGCACATATTTGTTATTGGTTTTTTTTTTTATTGCACAACAGTACAGTACCTGCATCAAAGGCCCTTAGGCCAAATTTGCAACAACCATAATTTTCCACTGTTGTCAGCGTCCATTACATACACTCCACCACTTTTTTCCTGTCTTCAGAGATTCAGTTTAATTTCAGTGACAGGTGGCTGTCCTTTTGCATATCCTAACACACATATACATGTACATATGTCAGTTCAATGTTAAAAAGTCCTTTCTGAAACATTGCATTAAAAGGTACTCATGTGAAAATACCATTTTAAACATGAAATCGGGCATGCAAATTTGCTGAAATTTAAATATATTGGCCCCAGAAAGCTAGTTTAATAAATGAAAGTGGAACCAATTTAGTCTGTGTCAATAAAACATTTTTCGGGCTCGGAGTAAGGCCCTCTGAGTATTTTCAAAATTTATATTTTTACTGTAATGACCTTTTGGCACTGAAAGGCCAACTGGCACTGTGTGGCAGTTGAAAGTCAACTTCCCTGTACATGTAATGGGAAATTCTCCTCACACTTTTTCTATTCCTGGAAAAATCATTTTCATCCCACAAAATGTGATACTGACACCAATGGCAAAAGATTTTCACCTGTTTTCATACAATCGGGAAGAGATTCGCAAAAAATTTCACACAAGTGGGGAAACATTTTCAGGCCGCTTCACAGAAGTGGGAAAACATTTCATCTCTTTTCACACAAGTGGAAAACTATTTTCATGCCATGTGAAAGGTCAAATTTAATTCATTTCCACTGTTATTCACAGTGTTAACTGTCAATCGCCTTACTCTTATGCAGTATGTACATGTACTACTTACATGTGTACATTTTTTTTCTTGAGAAGTGCCGACATGTCAAATGTACTTCTGATTTTGGAAAGGTCAATTTACTTCACACAGACACGTATCTCGTTACTTTTAAAGGCAGAAGCTCACAGGCCCAACATGCCAAAGCAAATTTCCATTTAGATAGATGCCACACCGGACGTGCTACACTCCTGTCCGAGGGCACGCACGTACATGTATTTATTGACTTTGTCCGCCAGGCCAGCACTTAGAGCTGGACTTTCTGATTGAACAATTTTGCTGTGAGACGGTTGTCGTAACTTTGTTCTTCCCCTCTAAGCTACATGCAGGATCACACCCCTCATCGTTGCAGCAGCAGGCCAGGTTCAATCTGCTGAGCTTTGTACAATTTACTAACCATGGCACCGATCAACAAATGTTTAATGTAGTGGGGTATGCTTACCATGAACATCGCTGCATCAATATCATGCAATCTTATATTGATGTACAATGTACATGTACAATGTATGTACATGTACAGTGTCTGAGGCATCTGACTTCATGGTCTGTGTATACATGTTCACTCTCATACGGGTAGATCATTGTGAGCTTCAGTACTCGTCAGTATGTGTACCTGTGAGATTTGTTAACCATGTGGTGTCATTGCATGTTGCACTACGTGCCCGGGGTGCATTTATTTTTTTGGCCCAAAATACTAAGTTTTCAAAATACCAAGATACCCATTCCACGTCCATAGTCCTTTGTGAAGTTTGACTTTACAGATGCTGAGGTGTGGTGGTCAGTGGTTTCAACATGTGCGCGACATCTCTTGCAGCATCGTTGTTTTTTTAGAATGGTGAAGCTATGCTGCGGAGCGATATTTACCACACCGTCTGGCTGGGACCCACGGCTGCTTGAGAGTGACACATGCACAACCCTTACAGACTATTTCGAGCCTCTGTGCATGTGTAAACAAACTTTATGGGAATCAGTCACGTGTGGATGAGTGTCGGTGTCGCGCGGCACTGCAAACAGAATTTTATTCTGGTTCTCTGCTTCAGATCCCTGTATGTTTAGACATCATCTGGTGTGAAGTGGTTAAGGACCCACGCACACACAAGTGTGTAAACGCCTTCAATCGTGGACTCCCTATTGTTCCTCTTTTGTTCATACTTTAACTTTTGCGGAAGACCTCCCATATGTTTTGTACATGTTTTCCAACCGTGGACTCTTCGGCAACCGTGGACCCTATTGTCCCCTATTGTTATAGGTCCCCGATTGAAGGCGCTTACACACTCATGTACAACAATGCTGTATAAAACACTTGCACTAACCTTACACGTCCTGTACATACCTTGTGTGGACATGTGAACAAAAGATGTCCACACTATGCAGGAAGGGAAGACTTTCAGTGGTCTTACCCATGTCCACAGGACGTTTCTCCTTCTCTGAAAAAGAAGGTATTTGGGGGTCGGGGTTATCCACTGTAAAAGGAAGAGGAACAATCAGGGAACCATTTTACAAAAATCCAGCTGAAAAATCGTGTTGCCAATTCAAGAAAAATGAGTATTTTGACCGAGTTTTCTTAACTGTTGTCTCTCGTGCTGTTGCTTTGACCCTTCTGATTTCTTGCACACTTTGTGTAGACAAAAGCGTTTAAAGAGACTTTCTGAGGAACTTTTTGTTTACAACGCCGCAACGTGCTGGCAGACGGAATGGGCAACATTTCATAGGCACAAAAATCTGCTAGATAATCTATACACTAGAAAGGACAATGTGAGGCCATGATGGCACGATGCAATACATGATGCGAAACCAGACTACATGTATACAAAAGCAATGGAGAGGGTAGGGACGTTGCAGCACAAGGGCAAGATGTGAGAGAGCTTCAAGGTGTCCTGTTGCTTATCTCATGTTATAGTCGTTCACTTGTTGAAGGAACATATGTGTGTGCCTAGTTGCTGCTGGAGACTTGGCTAAGCTAGACAGTTTACCCTCTACCATAAGCTGCCCCTTCAGTTACATTTAGATTTTATTTACGCGTCCTCCAGCATGCAGTGGTTAAAACTAAACCCACGGAGATCTATATACCTGTTCCCTTTGGTAACGCCTAATTGATAATAAATCACCTGAAAGTTGAAAAGAACAATTTTTCTGTGCTCTCTCTTTTTTTTTTTCCATTGCATTGTAAGTATTATATTCATGTAATCTGCTTGCTGATTCTTGCATCGACATTGTGGAAACGCCACTTTGCATGCTGCATTGTCCTTAAAAAATTAATAATTGAATGGCTTGCTGGTAGGGTGTCACATGGCCTGATGCCGCACGGTGAACATGTTTTGCTTTGAGATAATAAAGCTGGCCCAGTTTTTATCCGGGTGATTGATGGGGACTTTCCAAATCAGGAAGTGCGAGCTGATAAAGCTTTTTTATGCATGGGGGAAAAATAATGAGTTTCTCTGTAAGGTTGTCAATCACACCGAGTACCAGCATACCGAGTACCAGCATACCGAGTACCAGCATACCGAGTACCAGCACACTGTGCCTTAACAGTGCTCACTAGCGGTCTGTTCAAGTCTGTGAATGGACTGCGTGGCCACACAAGTTGCATACATGATGTGACAGCAAATTTCCTGTGGAAAGAGATAGGACTGTCACCTGTGGGTTACATTAAGGAAGCGGTGCACTTCAGATATTGAAAGCCCTTTTGCACTCTGGTAAACGTTTGATAAACACTCTTTTTCTCTCTTTCAGGATCCTTGAAGTTTAAACTGAAGCAGTTAATGTATTGCAAAAACCATGCACAGCTGCATCAGCTGGTAAATTTTGAACTCACATTGATTCCTGTTTGAACAAAGGTTCAAGTGCATACGTACCGGTACATGTACGTTACATGAAAGTATAGCATCAACACATATGAACTGAGTTTCAGAAAAGAAATTTCTGTCACATTTTTGAGTTCACTCTCACTTCCTGAATGTTGACAATCCATGTCAGGTACCGATACCTACCGTAGGTACCAGTAGGTTGGGGGCCAGAACTTGAAATCCATCTGACTGTTTTAAGTGCAGGCCTCCAAAACAAAGATTTACACAGGTACCAGCACCGGCCCGTGCATAAATTTGTGTTCTTGTGGGGTACTTCCTTCGTTCTCGTGTACTAAAAAGTTAGTGTGTGGAGCACAATTTCCAAATCGCTCCCATTTGAACAAATTTCGACCAAATGTCCCTTAAAATGTAAAATACTTCATTTTGTGACGGATAAGTTTACCCTTGAAAGTTCCTCCTTTTTGAGTAAGTTCCAAATATCAGTTTCATAACATTCTCATGGGATACCGTTTTAGTATCCTACATGTACAAATGAATATTCCTTGCAGGGTACAGGACTTCCTATTGGTATCCCACAAGGCATCATAAACACATGCACAGCAAACATGTATACGTTGCACATTCATACATCCTTACACAGTTATACTTGTTGGGTATTTCCCTTTGTTCTCGTGTACAAAACTTTCACACAACACGCAAAAAATTTCAAATTGGTCACTCCAATTTAAACCAAATTCACTTTCCTGGGTTGAAATTTCGACCGTATGTCCCTTATTATAAAAAACACTTCAATTTGGGACAGATTTTTACCCATCAAAAAATTCCCCTTGTTGAGTTATTTCCAAATATCAGTTTCGTGAAATTCTTGTGGGGTACCAATTTTGGTACCCGACAAGGTAAAAACTGGCCTTGTGGGGTACGTCCCATTGTTCCGGTACCCCACAGGGCCCCATGTATTAGCGCTGTGGACTGTGTGCTGTGCACTGCCAACACTTGTTACCGTATGTGCCCCACAGCTCTGGGGCACGCCTACGTGTGCATGTACCGTATGTCACCAGATTCTGAATTGATTGAGTGATCACTCTTAATATGGTTTGATTGAGCTGTACATGTAAGAATTAGATAATAATCAAAATTATCCGTTGACCTTTGGAAAATGCGTCATGCATGTAGCCCAGTGGGAGCATTCTAAAGTAAAAAAATGCTGGTACATGCTAGTAGTTTGTTTTGAGGGATCAGTTTGTATTGCGCATGTCGTTTGCTTGTGTAGGGGATAGTGAGTGTTGCTATTGTAAAGTACATGTACATGTTGCCCATGAATACTGTTGGCCTACCTGAAATATGCTGAAAAGCCACTGTGTTGACATAAATCATGTGCCATCATCCATCTACATGTACCAGGGCTAAATTGGTTTAATTGATGTCCCAGTCTTTTCCGAGTAACAATGCCGTGGTACCTTCTACTGTGCTTACGGACACTTCTTGGTGATAGTACATGAGAGCCAGCCCATTACATTCCTAAATGCAAATATGGCTGTCTATTGTGTTCAATTGAGGGAGTATTCAATACAGTGTACAGCTTTGCCAGTCTGGTACCATTTCTGGACTGACATGTGGGTCATGCCACGAAGTTCGGGCACAGTTTGTGACGGCGTCCCTTGTTACATCAGTGAAAATAAACATCTTTTTTCCCCTGCATGTGGATTCTAAATTGACATTGTCCTAAATCTTGCTAGGTTCTTGTAGTGGTGTGCTTCATCTTTGCCGAATAATAATGACTTAATCTGTTGTAATGTGAAAATAATGGGCAATAAAAGTTACCGATGTAACAAGGGACGCCAGAACAAACTGTGCCCCAACTTCATGGAATGACCCACATACGTGTACAGTGTAAGGCATGATGTCCCAATCTCGTTCAACTGCACACAATGTGGCATATTCCCGAACCCCCCCCATTCCCTGTATGGCCAGGTTAACGTGATGAATAGCACTGTTGTAAAATGGCACACGAGTCCCCATAAATATTCTGAGTAGCCAGTGTTTGCATGAATAGCGTGCCTTCACCCATAAACGAGTTGCCATATTGGCGTGTGCTTTTCAAAACACTCGGCCGTCGTCAGTGACGCACAATTTCCTCCGTATTTCATCACTCGGGCCAAACAACAGTCCCCATTCTTTGCGTGAGTTACATGTACTTCCATCTCAAACTTGCCAGAATTCCAACTAGAGCTGTCCTCGGAGAGTAAATCAAGCGTGAGCAAAATTTCCTCCTGAGCGACCCGAGCGCAAGCGGGCGATCAAGCACGCGAACAATCAATGTATAATTGATCCATTTGGCTACGGTAGTTCTGTTTTCTGTCGGCAGCATTCCAGCTGTTAGACCCGCTCAGGTACTGTAAACGGCACTTTGTGACCTGGACGTGAGAGCTTGTGAGAGCCAAGTTAAAACAGAAATTAAGTGCACACATTTATGCTCATGTGCGTTCTGTGTAACAATGATGGTACATGTACATGTAGATTTAGACTTCACCGGTATCCGCGACCAGTTTTTGACTGAATGTGCAAAATTATATGTACGTGTACGTAAAAATCCCTTGGCATACATGTAGATCTGTGCTTGAGGGAAATGTGCATACATGTACATGTAGGTGCGTGTCAGACATGGAGAAAAGATTTATTCAGTTCCGGTACGGTACATGTACATTGTACACGTGCAAGCATTTCCACCTGGGGTAACGGAGGTACGCCAATACATGTATCCGGTATCTGAGATCTCCTTCCAAATGAATTGAGTAATTCTTGAAATAAAAGACACCCAACAGAAAGTGAAACACCAGAACAGAACTTTCAGGAATACACGGACAGGATTGAGGAAATACAATGCAGGAATATAAACAAGCAAAATGTACAACAGTGAAGAAAACAAGCGTAAAACAATAATGTGCATAAACAAATCATACATGTAAGTTGGGAGTTTTCAAAGTGTAAAATAAGTAGAGGAAAGCCAATACTGTTGTATTGTTTACACTTCACCCTGGGGGAGGAATTAAAGGAAAGCATTTTTTGGGGGGGGGTGGGGGATTTCTAGGGAAGGGGGACAAAGCACTCATCAGCTGTGAACCTATAAACTATTAGCAGCGGAAGGGGGTCGGTTTCTTTTAATTTTTTTTTTCAAATTTCTCTTTTCCATGTTTCTTTTTCGATTTTTGTTCTGGGGAGGGGGAGAGAAGCAAAAACCTGCCCCCCCCTCAATGCCCAAGATCCACTGGTTTTGAACATCATCTTCAACTGCAGAACTTGCCCAAAATTTGGACCATATTGTACTCTGTTATTGAAGGTCAAGACTGAGCAAAAATACACTACACATTCACGTGTAGAATATTGTGTTGTCAATGGAGATATCAGCAGCTCACACACATACACACACATGGTAGACTATGTCTGTTAGAAGCCTCTACTGTGCCCTGCAGGCTAGAATTTCAAGAGTGGTCTGGCCAGGCGACATTGAGTGTTAGTCCTACACAGTGGCGCATCCCACGGAACATTGATCAGTCGCTGGGAAGACATCCATCATCCAAAGAAGAAAGATCAATACATGTCTGGGACAAGCTACTATAAGGTTTCTCCTCCCTGTTCCTCCCCCCAACGTAGTCCGGGCTATAAATATTGTGCGCACGCACTAGGGGTGCAGTTTGTGGAAAGGGAATAGGCCATGCCGCTGTCTGCATGCATGTCAGTGAACCCCCAAGCTGTGATCTGACTTGCGAAGTTTGAGTGGACATTAAAGGTGCATCTTGCACCTGCCAAGGGTGCTTGGTCTGGCATTATGTGAGCGACGGTGTAACTGGCCAGTCGATCCCGTCAATCCTTGTAGCCAAGTTCAATACTCCACCGTGTGTCAACCACTGGTCAATTTTGCCTGGGTAACTTTAGATGCATAAAACTATCTTGGGTACCGGGTACCATACAAAAACAAAATGGGAAGTTTAGAAATGGTCGCTGACTGAACTTGACCACGGTGGTCAAAGGATTTGAGGCATGGACCCCAAAATTATCCCGGTAATCCTGAATTAAAGCCCTGATGTGAACAAACTCATAACACTTTTGTCGCAAATGCTCGACAGAGTGTAGACTCACAAGTAAGTCGTTTACAAATTTACGTCAGGCTTTTTTGTCAGCAAAAGGAAAACCCAGTCTTAAAAGTCAAAATTGTCCCAAATTAAAAACAGAAAATTAATAGTCAATTTAAAAATTCACCGGCAGTCCATCTAGCAAGCGGCTTTGGTGACATGGTCCTTGATAGGATGAGAAAATCTTCTGCTTTGATCACATTTATCATAAAGTACATTCCATCACATTTACTAATTTCTCAGCATACATGTACATGTACACACACTACATGGAGATGTACCCATCATAATCCATACAGATTGAAATTGATCATTGGTAATAAACCTTTCAAGGTTTATCAGTGGTCAAAGAGTACTAGCGTACTTGCGGGTGCAGACCACTAATTCAAGTGAGAGTTTCTGACCAGCTCATTAGCATTAAAAGTGCCCCCGCAGTATCTTTTGAAAAAGGAGATTGTTTGGCCCCCAAAATGGTGAGGTTGTGTAAATCCTTGCCAGGATCAACAGCCTGAGTCTTTGAGCTTTCATATGAGAGCAGAATGGCTAAAAACTACGGTTGAAAAATGGTCCCAAGTGCCCGAGAAGGTTGAGGGTTGTCACTTGAAAAATGGCTGCAATCAGACTTCGGAAAAATCACTTTTGGGGAGGGGTGATTTTGTTTTGTGGGAATAATTAAAAATG
>NW_019091498.1:665211-690106 GCF_001949145.1 Acanthaster planci
GGGCCTTGAACAGTGCTGATTTTACACTGTTTTCAATGGGACTTGAATTAGTGGACTGTACCCTTACTGTCGGGGACCTCCTCAAAATCTTGATTGTGTCACTACCCTATAGCTACATGTGCATCTATATTTACCAGTAGTAGAGAGGGGCCACACACACATTGTACACTCACACCTGTTTTACATACAAAGTGTGGACATTCCTTTGTTCTCCTGTGGTTAAGGAAAATTGAGGAAATTGTTCCTTTATCTCTCACTAGGATAATTCGTTCGAGCTGGATTTTTGATGATGATTTCCTGGACTGTTCCTCTTCATTTTGCCACAGATAACGTTGACCCCAAAATGTCTTTGAAACTGTTTTTCAGAGAGGGGAAAACATTGTGTGGACATGTGTGAGTCCACACAACGCTATCATACCCTACATTATGTGGACTTCTTTTGTGCAGAGGTCCACACTATGTACATGTATGCCACACCTGCACACTATGACTGACAGAATGTACCTTGTGCACACGGCTCTACAGAAGGGAAATTCATGTACATAATATCTGTATGTCACATCCAGTGACTAAGAGGCTCACATACATGTACTTAATGAAACCGCATGATCCATGAGGTTTCAAGTGCCTGGAATCCCCATTGTATTTTGAGAACAGTGAGCATTGATGGGGGTAACAGACCTACCAGTACTTGGGGAAAAGTGTCTTGCTCGAGGACACAAGATGGAATCTGGAATCTCTCATCCTCTGGACACAAGTGACGTTTGGCTGTCGTGTGTTGAGTTCAAGGGGTTTTTTTGGGGGGAAGACTTGTTTTTTGGGCAGCCAAAACTTTGGAAATTTCTTCATGTAGGCCTACTGGGTATAAATCTTTGAAGCCTTTCTGAGGGATGAGCCTACTTACATTTTTGGGCTTTTTACACAACTTTGCAAGGAAAGGAAATGGGGATCAAAAAATTCAAACCAACTTTTGTTTTCCTTTTTGGGGGGGCAGTAGGACAGGCCCTCCCCCCATTTGTCACGTCTGGGTTCCTGTCAAGGGTCTGTACACCACTGAAATGTATGTACCGGTGTGTGTGTACATGAACTCCCAGGCTGCCCATCCCTTTGGTTCGAGTACCTTCTTTTCACCTCCCCCTTTTCACCTCCCCCGTTTTCACCTCCTCCTCCCCCCCCCCCACCTGTGAAACAAATTGATTTTAGAGTACTGTACATGTATTGTACATGTATCTGGTTGGGCCTTCCCAGCAGAAATGACCACGGGAGTAGGTAGGAGTGTATATATCTGAATGACTGGAAGTTTCTAACGACTGTTTCTCCCCCCGTTTCTCATTTCAGTTTGCTCGTTCAGTGTACACAAGCGGTGCCATGAATTCGTCACGTTTGAGTGTCCAGGATCAGACCAGGGGGCTGACTCTGACGTAAGTCGTCTTCTCGAAACTCTGAGTCTTTTGGTTCGCTGGACATCATTCTGTTTCTACTGTTCAAAAATTACGCAAGGAAACATGTTCTCACCAGCAAAGCCTTTGTCAATTATTCACGCACAGAATTTTAAAGATGGGAACTAACTAATGCATTTAATCAAACAAGGTTCTGTTGTGGTGCCCAGACCATTGCCGTATTGGAGGGTCCATTTCTTTGCATTAGGAAAAGCCAGACGGAAACGTTGGGACAAAAAGTGTTGTCCAGTCCACTCCGAGCAGAACAAAAGAGGACGCCCAAGTATATGCACTTTGACGCAGAGCGCGCTGAGTACGCGTAACTTATTTATTTCGGCTTGTATGGTCGTTGCGTACACACAAAACCCGCTTGTATAACCACCCGCTTGTACAACCCGCTTGTAACCACCTGTCTTTCTTTTGTCGATTGGGGCTACACTTGAGCTCAGGGGTGGATAATGTTGCGACGCACGTGTTGTCCTCATAAACTATGGAACAAGTGAGTGTGTGCGTGGGGGGGGTTGCGCTAAGAATTTGTTTTGTCAAGTTTGACTCGTTTGTCATATGCACCGGTTCGTCAAGATCGGAGCTGTGAACAAGAGGCTGATACTGTGTGGCAAGTCAGGGGAGAGATTTCTCAATTTTTCAGCTGATTTCAGCTTTTTTTGTTGTAGATTTCCGCTTTTTTCCCCTCACTGGCTGTGTACAAAAGTACAGGACATTTTCACAGTTCAGCTTCTTCAGCAGTTTTTATCATTGGTCAATCTCATCCCTGGCAAGTATACATGTACATGTACCGGTACCATGGAGGAAGGACACAGGAGTCACAACTCTGGCACATCAAGGCGCTCAATGATCATCGTCGCCCGGTCAGACGAACCAATTAGTAAACATTCCAACAATGCTTGATTAGTGCCTGCAGCTTAGCCGTACAAGTGGGGCCAGTCATACCGTAGCAGTATTTGTGCTGTTTTCTTTGCAATGAACCGCAACTTATCGAAAAACAGGGGGAAAAAGCAAAAACGATGGGATTAATATTCAACTCTCTATACTGCAGTACACAACGCTTATCACAGTGACCGGGAAAAAGCAAAAACAAGGGCATGAATATTCAACTTCCTATACTGCAGTACACAACATTTTAAGGATGCAGATTACTTTCGGAAAATTGCGGCGATGATCATGGGGTAGCCAGTACAAGGGGGTTTATGGTCGTGAAACAGGTGGTACAAAGCAAGTAATCACTGGGCGCTCTGGCTATGGACATACCAGACATGCCAGAGAGCGGCATTTGGCCAGATATTATAGCCCGGGTACTGGTAGTTCAAACTCCTGTGTCCTTCCTCCATGCGTGTGCGGTACCTGCTGGTGGTGTGGACCCATGAACTGGAGAGATCCACGTCATGCAGGTTATGTGACCCTTATAGACTAAGCCAGGTCCACACATGAGCTTCCCCATTCCCCCCCCCAGGAAAAAAGGTTTAGGGGCATTTTGAGGTCAGGGTTATCTGGAGCAAAGGAAACAAAAATCCAGCTTCAGACAGTGTTCACAGTTCAAGAAAAACCAGTATTTTTTCACTGAGTTTGCTTAACTACGCGAGCAGAAAGGGGTGTCCACACTATCGCAGGTATGCGCCGGGTCAGGAACACGGGTGTTCAGGTTATGCGAAGGAAGGTTGTCATTCAGACGGCGCACAACAAGGCTGGAGGCATGGTTTGTGCAACACAGTATTCCATTCAGTGGGACACTATGGCACTGCTCACAGGCCGGTGCTCCGCAAAAGCCACCTCACCACGCCTAATTGTGCAATGAGCACATATACATGTATTCAGGCCGCGTCACTTCTTTAATTTCCACAGAGATGTCTGTGCCACGTGTCCCCGGCCCCATCTGACCCAACCTCCCCCGTCTCTTTTGGTGGGTCTTTCTCCATGTGTACATGTGTGTATTTTTGTGAGCAATGTATGTACATGTACATGTAGGTGCAGTTTCCCAGGCTTGCTGGGTTTGACCCTGGGATCACTCTTAAGAAGATGTTTCATGCGTGCTTTGCAAGCTTCCTGCCCGATTATCGAGTCATAAGTAGAGATGCATGACGGTCTACCATGTACTATATGCTGTGTATGAACCTGTACGCGGGGACCCATTATTCAGCCGAGTCGTGGCACCTGGTTTCATCGCACAGATGTCTAGGGGGAGGGTCTCTGCTTTAAGCTGCAGGCTCACTTGAATACTAACAAGATTTCAGCCTGCATGAAAACAAAGTCTCCCTGCATCGTCCGAGTTCCCTGGCTGCATCCAGGCATTTGAATACAGCGCCGCCTATGCAGGCGGCATCCAAATGCAAGGTCGAACTGAGCACCGGGCCAGCCCCTTGGTGGACCGAAAATGAGCCGGATATCGTGTTTTGACTCAATTCACCCATTAACACAGTCACAGTTTCATTCCACGTTAACAATACAGTCACATCGTACCAGTATAGAAAGGCTTACTCACAGACGATTGAAAATGAAAATGTACACATTACAAAAAGGAAGCGCCAACAATAAAAGCAGTATATTGTTGGGCTGCGTATTACCGTACCAGTAGACTCGAGAGAGCATGCAGGAGGCTTCACTGAAATTCTACCAAGCACAAACTATTGTGCAGGGTGGAATTCCCTATGTGTATTACAGAATACTACTACCTGTTCAAGTTTACCTAATACATGTACATGTGCCCAGGACTGTTTAGTATTAAGTGTTAAATACTGCAAAATATTACAAGCAGCGTAAGTTGCCTGTACTGTACTGTATTTACATACTGCAGTTTACCATACATGCTTGTAGGATTTTTGTTACAGGAGCTGTAACTCTGTGTTGCCTGATTAAATGTGAACATGATAACATGCAGACGTGGTCCATATCACAATGCTTTGTTCACTGGTTAACATCTGCGAGTTTCCATACTCGTGGATTGATAGGAAACCAGCCCAATGTATTCAAGAGAACAATGTCAAAAGTACTTCTTCCGATCAACGCACAAACTTGCTGATTTATTTTAATGACAAACTTGCACAAGCACCGTTAGGTTAGAACCAGAACTAATTATTTTGTGGAGAAAGATGAGGCAATATTGTGGGGCTTTTTTACACATTTTTGTCAAGAATCCCCACAAAAGTTTGCTTTGGGGGGTAGGGGGCTTGGTCCCCGTTGCACTCCTTCCCATCCCCTAGAAAGCCTGATCGGGATAAAGGAGCCGTTTCCTCCTTTCATTTGGATGCAATGTTGGATTAATATCTCTGGGCAGATTTTCCCACCCTCGCTCCCAGGGCTGTCTTGGATACCACTGCCCTGGTGAAGATATCGCTTTTCCTCCTCATCATTATGCTGTCATAAATTTGTAAATCTTTGTTGGTCCCTGGATGTGGGCAGTCCCTAGGGGTTTTTATCCAACTGTGCGATGAGTTTTGACTCTTCTTTCTGATGCCGGCCTTTTAAAATGAATTTGTGCTGTGAAGTCCTCTAGTGCAGTTGCATTTTTGCAATACATGTACAGTACATTGTACACTGGACGTGTATCCAGGAATATACTCTACCGGTACATGTATGGTACATGTACCTAGGTACATTTGTACACTCAGAACATTATGTTTCCATTGAGGCTGTTGAGGATACTTGTACAAAGCCAGACATGCTTCGGATCCCTGTAACATGTCCATTCATTTAGATGTGGAGCGCAGCACTAATTACAAAGCTTTCAAAGGAGGCTATTTGTTCCCGTGGCAACTTCCAATGACATCACCGAGCAGCCAGGGTATCCTCCCCCTTCCCTCCAGTCTTTCTCTGTACAAGTACATCGCCGTGCCCGATCAGTCATCCAGTTGAACGCACCTGAGGGAGTCTAGAATCTAGACTGATAGAAGCGTCGATGAGTCCAGTGATGGGTGACTGGATATCGCGTCTGGCGTGACTTCCCCCCGTGAATCGACCTGCTGCAGGCGTAAGGCAGGGGCTCTGTCTGCAAAGGCTGTGCATTTGATTTCGAGAACACACCGCAGCTCCTTGTCATCAAGCGAGCACGACATTCCTTGTGCGAGACCTGTGAAGCAAAAGGCGTCCTCCTAGTGTGGGTAGGGAGGTGGCTGTGTGGACTTGCCCAGGTCCACACTAGCTTCTCCTGAATTTTGGGCTCCGAGTAGAGAGCCAAGAGAAGCAGTCCCAAAAAGTTGTGATTAAAAATTTGACCTCATGATGAACTAAAAAGAATGATTGCACTTGATATTTTCCTCATTTAAACCTCAAAATGCCATTCTGAGGTTCTTTCCCTTTTTTGTACATTTTAATGCTAACGTGCTTGGAAATATCCACACTCTACAGAACAACTACAACTGTGATTTTTACCTACACCTCAAAAGGCAGATGCATCTAAGGAGATCTTAAAAAAGGGGCTACATACATGTACAGTATAATGTACACATGTACATGTACAAATGGGCAAGGGAGTTTGAATACATTGACTACATTGACTACTTCATGTCTCAGTAAGTAAATAGACTTTGGGTGATAGTTTGCAGGTTGCGGATCCAGTATTTAGGAAATGGAGGGTCACCCAGGGTGCAAAGGAAACCTGACCAGATGTTCTGCTCATCTGGGCAGAAATAAGCCTTTTGCAAGTTGAATTTGAATAAAACCTGGTACACTGAATTATCTGATTGGGGAATTCAAATTTTTATGCTCGTGCACAGACTAAAGACACTGTTAATGTACCTCGTGAGTTTAAGCTTTGCTAGTCAGAAGCCATAAAACCTTTAACTCCATGCATGAAAGGAATTACATGTACACAGTAAATCATCAGTTGAGACCAGACGTACATGTACATGTACGCCAGGGGCAGGAAAAAAGCCGAAGTGCATGTACATGTACATGTGTACATATCTCCTTTAAAAGGGGAAGGGGGAGCAGCTGTCCCTGCCCTACCCTGGATGGGATGGCCTGGAAGGATCCCACCTGCCTATAAGCTGCGTCAGCTTTGCCTACTGATACATCTCAGAGCAAAAATGGAAACAAGACAGGAACTTCCGCAGCTGGGCAGTACAGTTGTGTGCGCGTTGTGAAGGCTGCACAGTCTCATCTGCATGTATGCCATTTGCACGCACCCACTCATGCTGAGTCTAGTCGGCATATTGTAGGGTGAGGAGACGTTGTCTTGGACTGGTACACATCCGCACAGTGTCTTCCCCCTCTCTGGAAAACAGCTTCGTGTGCATTTTAGGGTCGGTGTTATTTAAAACAAGATGAAGGGGAACTGTTCAGGAAATCATCAATAAAAAAAATCCAGCTTGGGAGTTACCTGTACATGTATCAAAGTAGGAGAAAAAAGAGCATTTTCCCGGCATTTTCTTAACCACAGGAGAACAAAGGAGTATCCATTATCCCACACTACCTACATGTACATTTACTGTTACAAAGACATGTACATTTGTACGTGAACATGAAACAAACGTGTACACGTGCCACAGTAACGCCTGATTGCCCATTGCATGGGAGACCGTTGCCCTAGAGGCGGTGCGCCAAAGTACAGGAAACGCTACGCCGACTTGACAGACAGGCGCCGCAGCATTTGCTGTAGCACAGCTCATTTGCATCTTATTGGAAACCACGAGCAGACGCGGAACCCATTCAGACAGTGTGCCGTCGCGTTCGAACGAGAAGACACCTTTGTCAGGACAGGGCAAATCTAATTTCAAAGTGGAAGAGGGAGATGAGATTTCTGTGCTTTCAAACAATTACTTGTCCAAGAGAGTAATCAACATTTTACCTGTGGAAGATTAGATCTCCACTGATGGGTTTGAAGCCTTTGTGCAGTGCGGCACTGTATTTTACATACATGCACATGTAATGCACCAGTTAACGTGATTCATTAACTTCTTCATCTCTGATCCAGTGAGACCATCCGAAACCGTACAGCATAGTTTATAAGACACAAAAAGCATCCTTGAAAAAGGTTTATAGTAAAGTACAGTACATCCATAGCTGGTAACATGGTTACATGTAAGAACCTGGAAGTTGACTGCCTTGAAAACTACCAAGCGGTGTTGAAGCTGGTACCATCCAGCAAGTAACTTATGATGACTCTCAGTGCTAGTCTCACTTCTAGTCTTAAGTCTGCCTGATAATAGTAACATACCAGTATTCCCGACGGGGTGCTCACAGATGGGTTTGTCAGATCAGTGAGTGGTTGTTCAACATGCACATGTACATGTACCAGTACAAGTACGGCATCAGTAGACGTTATTCACGTATGTGTGCTCCTTGTTATAGCAGCATCCCAATTGCAAATAACACCGTAATGGAACTACCTGAAGGCATCTGTTTTCCAGGTTTGTTGGAGCACTCTTGATATTTTAATAGCAGAGATTGAAAATACCCACCTGGCGGGTGGCCAAGGCCAGTTACATGTTCATGCAGTTCAACCCTAACTTTCCTCAAACTTCCCAAGCATCCACTGGCCAGTTTGGGAGGTTTTTGGAGAATGGAGGCAGAATGACCCCCCAAAAAGTGTGGCTGAGCAGAGATACTGCCTCCCAAGAACTCAGCTGTGCCACGCTCGATTTAAAAAGAAATTTTAATTGGCATGTGTGGAAAAACACTTCCAATCTTGACAAAGGTGGAGAACTCAGTCAGACATGTTGGTTTGTTATTACAGTCAATTAAAGATCAGGGGTATTTGCCTGCCAGCCTACATGCATTGAGCAACGCAGTGGAAAAAGTATACATTTTTGGCGGCTCTGTCTCGGAAAAAGGGGCGATGTGCAAGAATGATACATCCATGTTCATTTTCCATAAAATTGGTGTCAAAACGAGCACAAAGAGTTGTCTAAAACTCCTAAAAGGCTCGATCATCAGAAAAAATTGTTGAGGAAGGATAGATTCTGCCCCTGCCTCTGGCTTTTTAAAGGTTTGCATGTTGATCAGTTCACAAAGCCGTGGCTAAATCCATTTCTAAACTTATTGATGGTGTCTATTCTACGCTAAACAGATGTGTGAAAAAAAATGTCTTATTACTGCTGTGGTCTGAAAAATGAATGCACTTGTGAATGGACTAGCATCTGCATCCTGTGATGCTGCGTGACCTTTCATCTTACACAAACACGGTATCCCCCACAACATATTTCCATTTTCTGTTGGTAACTCTAACAATTTAAAAATGGTATAATCACCTATCTTGCAGGTGCCAATTCTTTCACAGATGAAAAAAATATGTACAGCTGTTTTAAAAAAACACCGTTCTACCCTCCCCTCACTCAAACCCTAAAAATATGGGAATGTTACAAGAAGTTGTTCAAACTTTGGAAGTGATAGGCAAGATGTTCAACACAAGGATTTTATTCCCTCCCATGCCATCTGATTGCAATCATTTCCGCACATGTGGTTATTGATTTACCCGGGAAGCTTGTGAACAGTGCTTGCACATGGTCAGGTAGGACTCGACCCCGATCCCAGCCAATTTAGCCAACTCCCGTCATCATCGAGCACGGTGAAGGATCCTTTCCTCCTCCGAGCTCTTGGCCAAACTCCATTCCGTTTCCACGAGTCTCCGAAGCCCAAGACCCTTTTTAATATAAACTTGCACAGAGAAACTGCCTGAGGCCTGTCCCTGCTTCATCCTTGAAAAAAAAAACACACTTCCAGAGGCATCCAGATTTTGTGTAAAAGCCCGGTTTAATATTAAGAGAAATTTCTGTTTGAAGGCATCAGCAAAGCGTAAGCAAAGCCCTCAGGAGGGAATGCTGGGGACACACTGGGGACCGCCACACAATGAGAGTAGCGCAGATGAGGAGGCAATCACAAAGGTTTTGCCCTGCACTCCGGGAGGATCGCTGGAATTGTCCGGCATAGTTTGACATTTCTGAACAATCACATCTCCAGCATTCACAACTGCAGTGAAAAAAAAAAAAAGGTGGTTGTTTTCTTTTTTTTTAGCAGGGTTTTGCAGGGTAGGTTTTCTTTCTTGGGGTTGGGATGGGGAGAACTTAACTCAACTACATGTACATGTTGATTGATGTAGATGTATATGTGTACATGTGCCTTGTGGGGTCATTTAAACCTTACAGTGAGTACCCACCCAGTAGGGTATGGCTTCACTCGGGCCTTTTTTGTTAAGAGCTATAATACACGTACACATTGAAGAAGTTGCCGAATTCGATCCTAAACAAATGGTGGGAGTGGCCAAATGATTTTACCTGCACATACCAGTACGTGCTTTCCCAAGTTGGAGCGCATCGATGGCTTTTAACATGGAAACCAAATGAAGGGTGACTAAACATGGACCGTGTTTGATATTGCATCCCAAGGCCACGCATGTAATTGCCTCCCTTCATTACAGTGATATCATTTTTCTCGATGGGACATTAAAGAAATAAATGAAGATACATGTGACCGAGGCCCCTTGTCTAATTGAGCTACTATGCACGGTGAATAGAGCCCGGGCAATTGGCTGTTGATCATTGCTCATCCTCTGAGCGCTCTCTGCTTTAATGAGGAGTGTACGGAATTGAGTAAAGCTTTTTTGCCACACCTCCGTTGAACGTAATCCAAGCATACCGGTACATGTACATGTACGTTGTACAAAAGGGCCATTTACTTTAGCCATGCCTGCAGTTATTTTAATCAAGCTTTACAGGGTTAGTTGGTAAATTTGATGCATTTATTTAGGCATGCCTGTAAGTTTACATTCTCGGTTGGATTTGAAGGATACAACTTGTGTGGATGAAATGCATACATTACAGTCATGATGAAATTGTTTTCAGTGAGATTTTTATCGTTTTTCTGTAGATCGTGAAGTGTTGAGAATTACCAGTTTGGCTTGTCAAATTTCACACAAAAATTGTACATAGACAACAAAGGTTGACGCTTGTCCGTATGCACTATTTACTATATACAAATATGCACTATTTGACTCCGTTAACCTGTGACGTGTACCGGCAGAGCTGGCAACATTGAAAGGGAGTTGAGCATGGGAGTCGATGTGGTTGTAGCCGGTTTCCAATTCATACATGTTTAATGTCCTGCAGCACAAAACACGTACATGCACGTGTTCACGTAGGACATTACCACTGCTGCGATAAGTCAATCAAATTATTCACATTTCGTCCGGAGAAATGCTGCAGGCTGGTAAATGTTTTTCATTCCTTTTAAGGACAGTACACGGAAAAGTTGAGTAAATCACTTTTTTTCCATTGCCTTTTTTTTGTGTGTTTAGCTGGAGAATTTCGGTATTGGGGTGAGAGCATGAGAATAATGTTGAGATATGCGAGAACTCGCACTGAGTGTTGGGAGACTCGCACTGAGTGTTGGGAGACTCGCACTGAGTGTTGGGAGACTCTGCTGCGCCGCGACAGGCAGTACCGGTACACTGTAGGGTACACCCAGGTGGCATAGAATGTGCTGACATTACTTGTAGGAACACAGTGTGCAGTTCGTACAAGCAGCCTATATGTGCAGATCCCATACCATCATGTATGCATGCACGCAGTGCACAATGGCAGACCGGCCTCATGATAATGGTAACTGGCATCGAGATCATGAAATATTGACCGATCATGAAATATTGACGGTGCCTTCAGCATGGGATTCCTGCAAAGTTGACTCCATCGGAAGATGATTTATGCCGTCAGAAGTGGGCTCATTCATGGCGTATTAAAGTTGTGCCACTGCAGTGGGGCAGAGTCCTTAGGGGGTATCACTTGTCGATGTACATTGCATTCGCCCTTGAATTATCAGTGCCATTACAGGAATAAAATTGATTGCCACACCTCCTTGAGTTGCATTTTGGACACTAACAATTTGTAAGCATGAATCCTGAAAGACCTCTGGTAAGAGAAACTAAGACAGGTGGCTCGATCTGTAGGATTCTTGAAAAAAAAATGGATTTCTTAAATCTACAGCCATTTTAGGGGACAAACTTACCCACAGGCGCCAGTATCAATAGAGTAGAAGTACATGTATTTTCTTCAAAGTTATTCTGTATTCTGATTGGTCAATCCATGGCAACAAGCAGTTTAATATATAACTGTATTGCAGGGTTCATATCAAACCCCACATAAAGCACTATTGTAATTCAACGCAATGCGCCTTTGGCCCCTTTGCCATCTGTACTACCTTGCCATCTTTAATGCCGTGTCCCATACACACGTAACATTATTCCATTTTCTACTCATGCTTGTGTGATAACTTGTATTGATGCAAAAAGCGTTCTGTTCTGACAATGCTGCTCCGAGTGCTAATCATCTTGTACATGTACATGTATGTACCATTTTAGTAACCAAAGGTTTCCTTCAAAAAGGTGTCCTTCGCCTTCCATTAGTGCTGCAGACAAGTTCTTGATTAGGATTCCATCAGACCCAATCTGCTCCGCCTCCCTCATGGGTGTGTCATTATTAGTGCATAGATGGGACTGAAAAATGGATGGACAAACATCCGCGTTGAAACAACGTTGCCGCAGACGTTGTTTGCCTAATTAGCAAAGCCATCATAAGCTGGGAAATTACCCAGTAACGTTTGGAATGTCAGGCTTGGCAAATTCCATTTAATGGGCTGTTCATTGTATGTACATGTATACCTCCAGTACAATGCATAAATGTACTGTTACATCTAAGGTTTTAATCCTTAACAGTATCTTTTTTCCTTTTGGTGCATGTGCTTAATGCTTAACAGTATCTTTTTTCCTTTTGGTGCATGTGCTTAATGCTTATAGTGTGTACTTTAAGTTGATGAGTGTGTCATACAGTACTGCTGGCCAAACTACATGTACTTGCACCTGCAAGAATTCTTGTAAGCATGTCTTGTTTGAAAAGGTAATTTCCCAATAATTCCGTCTTCATGTCGTGAATGTTTTTTGCCTCAAATATCACACACTTGAACCCTTGGCCCAACTTGGTGGCACAGACGGCGATCCACTCAATCTGTCTAGTCTTAAGAGTAGGACTGCCACACTGTCCATGTACATTACATGTACATGGACAGTGTGAGAGTGTTCAGTGTTCAAATCCTTGCAAATACATACTAGTATGTGAATGTAATTGCCTTGTCTCTCTGAGATTGGAAGCACAGGTTCTCAGGAGGTGAGCATATGGTACTGTTATTAGTTACATGTACATGTACATCACTGAAGGGTAGCATGCATACACTGTGTACGTTTGATCTCTGATGCCCTCCCAAAAAATGCATCAGATTCAGAGGTCACTGACTGTGGTTCATCATCATGCTGCCTGGTTGCAGATGTACAGATTAGAGGTGCACGCAGCAAGGCCCACCCTAATAAGCTCATTGGTTATACATGTAGGCTGGTTGGTTATGGATGAGACATCTGCACTGGTCTGTTGGAGGTCACGGGTTGAAGTCTGGTCTGAGTACAGAGTAGAGTGCAGAAGACACCCAAGAAGTCAACCGCCTATCGGCGACAAACTGGTTTTCGCTGTGCTTTTCAACACACCCGATTGGGACACTCGGCATGTCCTCACTGTCTAAGGTCTTGAAGTGAACATGCATGTATGCATTTGATGACAGTGATGTGTACACATTGTACAATTGTACATGTACACTGGGTTCACATCCAACACAGACTCTCTTCATCAATCTTGTTTGCCGCTGGACATATGTTGTATAACCAAGGCCTTCTTACATGTACATGTAGGTGCATCTTTCACATCCCCCCTTTATAAAATTGAGTTGGTCTTTTTTTTTTGGGATCTACACTTATCAAACATCTCCAGTTTTCAAGCAATGTGTTATTTGCTGCTGCGATTTAGGATCGAGTCTTGGAATATCTGCAGGAAGTTGCCTCTCCCTACAGTCAATCCAAAAGACAGACGGCGGCTGAGAGTGAGAGAGATGGGAGGTTAAGAAATTGGCATTCATTGAATTCATCGGATAAATTCATTGAATTCTGCACTTCACCGAAATTAGTCGTATTCTTCCTCAATTTATCTCGACAGCAGCAGTCCCTGAAGCACTGTAAATAGCCGCGCTGGCAGAAATTTTGAAATTGATTCTGTTTGTGATTTGTTGTTTTTTTTCTACTCTGTCTGTGCCAGCTTTGAATTTTCTCCCAGTTGCAGTCACTGTAGATAGTCCATTATCATAGACGCTTGCTTTGAATTTGTGAAGAGCTTCCCTGCGGGGGGACGGACGGCTGGCCTTCATTCTGCCTTTTCTCACTGAAGGGATTTCATTAAGCTGTCTATGGATGTACAATTACTGGGGCCCCGATGCAAACCCAGAAGTCCGTTGAGCAGAGACTTGATTGAACCATCAAAAGTTGTTTTCAAAAATACAGCTCCAAGAGAGAAAAAAAATTGAAAGTTGTGACAGTGTAATATCCCTCCCCCCCTCAGTTTTTATGCAAATTTTCCCTATAGCCTTGGTTCAAGATGTTATTAGTGATATTGGCAGTGGACTGCCTTGACGGAGCCAATTTTCTTGTGCCCCCCCCTGCATAACGGATTTATACCCTCCATTTTATGACTGTGATGTTCGGGAGTCCGGTGGGGAAGGGCAGTTGTCCTTTTAATGCAGATTACACCATGGAGAGGAATTATGCCTACCACACTGTGGCTCTGTGCAGATAACTCCAGCGATAACTTTCTCGGCACGTGCATCCCCATACCTCGAAGGTGCTCACTGCTCGTTCGACACTGCTTTTGCAGCTATGATATACCGGTATGTGTACACACACGTATCTGAGACTCTGTGACGCATTCCACCAGATCCAACTAACTTCAACAGGTTCCCCCCGTGCATGAGTGGAATTCACATGCACTCGTTAGTTTCCTAGGAAACGCCAAAACAGGAGCGGTGAAAAATGAGAGTGGATCAGGCAGATGCACACAACAAAATTCCACGTCAGCAATCCCTAAGGTCGCGAACTACAGATGAACCCTAATCAAGATTGTAAATGAAGTAGTGTCAGGCTGTCGGTAATCTTGCCCATCTTGCTGACTCAGTTTCAATTTCATTTTGTTTATTCGTCAGGAATGCTATCCCAGTCATTAAAAAATACAAACAAGAGCATAGAGAAAGGGAAAAAAATTATGAATATAATCAATTATGATTAAAAATCACAAAAATAAATTTCTTTGATACGTTCTGTGTACTCTGATTCCCGCCTTACAGAGTGAAGCACTGTGGAACTAAATAAACATTGGGAGCAGAGTGTTTAATTAACTTTTTCCCCTCCCACTTTTCGAGGATTTAAACCCCCCCCCTTTTTTAAATGAGTTGTATTTGAAAGCTCTTGCTGTTGCACTGGTAAGTTATGTTTACTAGTTATTTCTTTCTGAGGAACCCCAAAATTCATTTCCTCATGGAATTAACTCATTGAAAGGGTATGTACGCAGTAATTACCACACAAAAGGAAGGATTTGAACATTGCACCGTGCACTTAAACAGACACATGGTGGTTGCTGGTACAGATGTGAAGAGGACATGATGCACATCTACATGTATACTATATCTGCTCCGAGCGGAACACAGGAGGGAGTGGTTTTTTCGGTACTCACCACATAGGCGTGCAAGTATATGCGCGTTTGGTGCACAGCACGCCGAGTTTGCGTCACTTCATATACATGTAATTTACTCCGGCATGTATGGTCTTTGTGTAAACACAGAACACGTGCCAGAACTCGCTTGTAACCACCTGTCTTTCTTTCGCCGACTGGGGGTGGACATCAGCTTGGGGTGGATACTGGTTGTCCGGTGCACATACATGTATGCACGAACAATTCTCCTATACCACATGGGAATATCGCAAGATTTGATTTCAGACTATTGCTATTTGTTTGGCAGGTAATTTGCATTAATTGATCACTCTTGGAAATTAGAAAATGCATTCTGAACTTACAAAAATCATACGTCAGATAAGACAGGGACACAAAGAAAAAATGGACTCCTAATCTCTGGAATTACCCATGTACTGGAAGATGTACGAGACACAGAGATGTCCAGAGCCGCATGTTCATGTACATGTATGCAGAGGGAGGGTACATTAATGTATGCCCCTGCAGAATGGCTGATGTACCAATTTGGAGGTCAGGAGCCCAATTATCTGAATGACATGATTCATGGGTGGAATTGCTGAAGAGGGAGCCGCTAGCACGCACTGGAGATGCTGCTCGTGGAGACACGTCAGTGGGTAGACGATTGTTGCTGCGTTGCTCGGACGCATGGACGTGACGGAGGGACGTGGGTTGTTGTTGTTGGGATGTTCCTATTTTATTTATTGTTGTTGCCAGGGGAGTCGATATCTTTCATGAATGGACGTAGCGGGAATGTTGCTCATGGAGGAGTAAGACATCTGGGGACACTTTGATTTGTGTGCGAGTTGAGGTATTGCCGTTGAGGCCCAAAACATGGTACACACAAGTGCAACTGTGCAAGAATCGGTACAACGTACGGCGCAGTGACAGTCAATCTTGTCAGACAGATTGGATGCCGAGATCAAGAAGATATGCAGTTAAAACATCCTCAGCCCCAAAACCAGAGAAAAGAATACCAACAGCATGTCACGTTGGAGACTTTTTACTTAAGTCTTTTCTCCCACGTCTGCTTTTGGTCACATGCACATGTACCAAAACGGGCCATTATAAAAAAAAAAAAAAGTGGCCCAAAATGTCTTATAGGGGTAATTCCAGAAAATAGGGGTCAATTTTTTTTCATGTCCCTGTCACATCTGACATATGGTTTTGCAAGATCTGAACACATTTTCTAATTTCCAAGAGTGTTGAATATTAGCAAATCACCTGCCAAACAAATTGTAGTAGTTTGAAATCAATTCTGATGATATTTCCTCGTCAAATAACAAAGGACAGATGTAACAGGGACACAAAAGTGTCCCACTTTTGGATCCCTCATTTCTGGAATTACCCATATGGGATATTCTGTGAGAAGATTTGCTTTTTATAAAAACTTGTTTCTTGTGGAGAAATTGCAGTGTGTGTGTGGTGGGGGGGGAGTAATTTAAAAGGAAGATGCTACTTTTGGACGTGTTGCCCCAGGATATCGAGGAAAGTGCAAGGATATTACTGTACGTTGACATTCATGATTGCTGGAGGAGATTTTTTTTTCTTTTTTTTTTTTTGAGGGAGATTGAAGTTGCTCGTTTGGGTGTAGATATTGCAGGGGAGGAAATTGTTCGGAAGAGAGTCGCTCTTAACTGGCAAGCTTGTTTGTTGCCTGCGGAGACTTTGGAGACATGGCATCGCTGGGTGTTATTGCATTTATTCCACAGCATGAGCTCAACAGACAGTTACGGAACGACAGAACATATGTGCAGGCAGCGTAAGCAGTATACTTTAGTGAACTTTAATGGCCGTGGACTAGTAAAGCCATGGTAAACCGATAGAGAACATGCACTTTGCCAGTTTTTTTTTTCCTTGCAGTAGAGCATATCGACTGCTTTCCAGCCAGTTATTTGATGAGGAACCTGCCACTGAAGTGTAACCACTCACCCCCCCCCAACCACCCACAGGGAACTAAGCTGAGCCTGTGTTTATGCAACAGGATCAAATTGGTAAAAGACAGACGCTCGTTAACTGAGCAGGAGTTGCTTTGCTAAAGGCAAATGAACCATGCAAGTTTGTCCTAGAGAAATTGTCAAAAAAACACTTTTTCACATTAAAACTTGGTGGTATTTCTCAGGCTACATGTGCCTCCATGTTTATGAAGAAAAACGAGGAAACCTCTCCAAAATGGAAACAAAGATTGCTTTTCATTGAGGGTAATTACTTGCACGAGGCAGCTTCTTTTTCACTGTTGTCAAGGGTGTGATTTCTCCCTTTTTTTCCCCAGATTTCTGCTTCCTTTTGTTGAATATGCTGAATTTCGTTTTCCAATTTTTGGCCATCGACAGGCCAGGTTGCCTCATTTTTCTTCCTCTGGCATGGGCTGATTTTCCAGTTTTCTCTTTTTTTACCAATGCAACGGCCAGGTCAAACTTCACATCCTCTTTTCGACTAGTACGACAGAATCTACTGTACAACATACTCTGTTTGATCTCCTACCAATCAAAACCTTTCAGCAAGAGTGTGGAACGATCTATTACCGTCCTCCCCGCCCCCTTTGACAACGCCCATTGCCTCCCGTGATTTCTTGCTGAGTCAACTTATGCATTTTTCAAATTCATTAACATAAAAACAAAAGAATGTGTAAACGGGTCTACAACACAGCCATTATTTGGCGCAGAGCAAGCCTTGTGTGTGATTGTGCTTTGATTGGCTGCTAATGAAAAATCAAAATTCATTCATGTGTTGCAGCCATCGTTAAGGGACTCGTTACAGCCATTCCTGCGTGAGTGGAAGTAGTGACTAACAATCTCCACTATAACTCATGATAGCACACATTTCACTAAACTTATGGCTTGAAATAAGATCAGTAAATTTTGGCTTTTCCTGATAGACGGTTTGGTGACAGCTGGTGTAAAATTCTTGTGTCATGCATTATCGCGCGGTTTTGCATCATTTGGTACGGGCTTTGAAACAATTTTGGAACGAACTCATCGAAATGTCAGTGCAACACAAATGTACAATTGTCCAAAGGGGTTCTGACTTGGAGACAGTCTTTGACAAGTTACAAAGTCGTGGAAATGGACGTGAATGGAATTCACCATAGACAGGCAGGCAACACAGTCCATGCCTGGAAAAGCCAAATGCCTGGACATTCGATGTGCATTCTTTGAAAGGATCAAAATTTTCAAAAATGTGGTTAGATCAGGTGGGAAAAGGGTTCAACTCACTCTAGAAACCTTGATATTTACAATTTTAGTATATCTCTTACTATTTCATTTAAACCTTCAGGATTCACAATAGTGCACCTCCAAGCATTTGCAACGTGTTGACCAATCACAGTGCGCGAAATCTGTTGACCCTTTCCAGACGCGCATTGGGTGGACAGATTTTGTGCATCGTGATTGGCCAGCGCGTTGAAAACTCTTGGTGGCGTGCTTTTGTGAAACGCCTGTATTTCAGCCAGATATGAACATGACAAAGAAAAAATATGCATAGCCTAAATTGCGAAACAAAAATGGCCAATGGCAGTTGCACCAGGAGGCTGTAAAATGCCCCATTGAGCATCTACATTTCAAAATTTTTCCGGGGCCCTGAAGCAGGCCCCAGACCCCAGTCTGTATATGCTTTGCACTTCTTTTATGTCCACTCACTCCCACAGTGTTGTGGAGCCTGATGGGAGGTGAAAATGAAGGTGTGATTCATTAGAATTTGTCCAGCTTTGGGGAATTTTGACCCCAGAATGCTGCATTTAAGCAGGTTCAGTCCGTTAGGTTTTGCCCTTTTTTTTGTCAGTTTTTACATTAAAAAAGCTCAACATTCATACAGTCATTTCTGTTTTTGATGGAGCCCATGTCTTGTCAGCTTGTGAAAGCCCTGACATTCCCACCCCTCGGCTGAGTGTTTCATTCATTCCTCCTGTTCCCCTTAGCTCGTTCCTGCAAAGTGCATCCCATGGGTACATCTACTTGTGTATACTGTACATCCTCCCAACCAGGCAGATTTGGGTGACAAATGCAAGAATAACAGGGTTGTGTTTGCGCCCATGACAGGACATTGATCCCAGAGACTGACTTCCCACATTTTCAGTTGCCCTCCTCACATTTGTGTCCCGGATGTCAGTCTCCTGCAGCACGGGCGGCAGAACACAAGTGAGGCAGACAGGACCAGCCTGCAATGAAGTAATGGCTGTCATGTTGGATGCCTGTCATTTTTGATGCACACGTAATGGTTATGCGTACCATGAGCCCAGCGGAACGTGCGGGGCATTCCATTAAATTCCGAAGACACAAGCAACTGGGAGTGGGGGGGGAGGGTGGATGAAGCAGCAATTCTTTTTTACCGGTCATTTGTCGGAAGCGATATAAAAGGGTGCGGGTTGAACGTCCAGTGTGCCATCTTTAATCAGTGACAGGAATAGATGAATGTGAGAGATGCGCTGTCATCGCTTTGTTGCGTGTGCCGTGAATCTTCTATTTTAATATTTTTTTTTTCATTTTAATATTTACTGGTGAAGCTGCTGGTTGTAATAAATGATTGCAATGATAACACTGGACGGTAGACTGACTGTGTGTACATGCACATGTTTACAGTTTCAGAACACTGCAGTTCATTAATACTCATATTACAAGATGCACAAACTCACATCTGTCGGTTTGCTTTGAGCACCAAAACTCACGTTGTTGTTATTATAGTTTTTAGACAGGCATTATGGGAAGGAGTGAATTTTTTTCTCACTGTAGAGGGATTTTGCAATTTCAGAAGAATTACGATGTATACTACACTCGTCTGTCATCGTCTCGCTTCACTGTACACTTATTTGCCCTGATGAGATTCCGTCCATACAAAGGGGTAATTTGTTATTGAGTCTTCTACTTGGAATTGATTTGGCTGATTAAAATGGAATTTGGGACGAACCCTCATCCAGAATTTATCCAACAGATGAGTAGGCGGATGCAAATCTTGGTTACGCTTCCAGAAATGCATATTTTTTTCATTGACTAACTGTTAACTGAACTGAAATGCAGTGATTGATGCTTGTACACCTGTTGGCAGAGTTGACATTTACATGAAGTTTGAAAATGGACCATCCATATAAACATGTCAGTTTGCTCAAAATTATAGAATACACAGAAAGCAGCAGACCAGCTCCTCACGTTTGGCATCCACTGATACACACACATGAGCCAGTGACTTTTTGTAAACAGGGCGTCTGTTCTGTTTGGGAACAACAAGTTTTCCCAATTAGAACCGAAAGTAATCACCACCTGTCAGAGCTTTAGAGACAGAAACATGTTTCATGCTTGCTCTTGTCAGAAAGCAGGACTTGTGCATGTACATGTAATGTTAATTAATGTGGAGTCCCATCCTGTTCATTGTCAGCAGTCATTGTGGGAATATGAATGCCCTCTTCTCCCTCTGAGCTGTCGCCCCTGTGCCGTCAAAGGGGACTCTTTAGCATTCTCATCTTTTTCCCACCTGTTCCCCCGTGAAGTTTTATAAGAATAGGAATTGGCAGATTACTTGTGTTAAATACCTCGCCCCATACTTCCCCCCCCCCATCCCTTTACGCCGGAATGCTGTTTGAAGTCAGTAGGAATGCTGACATGACAGTCCTGAGCCCAACCGTGCACAGTGACGGAGCAGGTTTCAACTTGCACATGCACGCAGTCGTCATCGTCAGATTGCTGGAACTCGGGAGAAATTGAAAACAAAGACAAGAAAAGTGAAGAAACAAGCGAACAAACCAAATCAGAAATGGCCCCCCCCCAAAAATGCAAGCAACATACGAGCGCACAACACCAAGATTGACGGCGTGAATATATGCTCTCTTGGCAGGCAGACTGCTCATGCCTGGTTGGTCATTTCAGGTTTTTATCGAAGTCACATCGAGTGGATTACAGCCGTGCAACAACAACCACTGGCAGTGACTGTAATGTCAAATATGGGTCGCTGCAGACGTGGCCCTCAGCTTATTTTTCTATTCCCCAATGCCGACACTCCCCTGTCAGGGTTAGCACTTACCTCAATTAGATTAGAGGCATTTGACGAAGTTCCGCCATTTTAAGTTTGTCACTGGCTGAGACTGTTGTAACACAGATGTTGTTACAGTGCCCGAAACCGTGCAGAATTAGCTAAAGAAGGATTCTTTTGAGAGTGACTCGTCACCCACGTTGTTGCTTTGAATGTGATTCCTCACTCGCTCTCACGTATGGCAAGGATCTTTTAGAAAGCATCACATCTTGCGTCGGTGTGGTTGTGGTGTTAGAGTAGTCTACAGTATGCTATAGCGTTCAATTGCAGTGCAAGGGGACGGGCATTGCAACACCCCACTTTCCTAGTCTAGTGGTATCAAGGCGATAGCAGTGATACCGTCGGTCCGAAGAGCGACAACAGCAGTGCTTGACAAGAGACTAGTGAGTGTGATTCACAACCAGCAGACCATTCTGATGAGGCTTAATGTTGAACAATTCAGTTGTCGCAACAGTTCTGTAGCTTCAAATTTCTTTGGACCATTCAGCTGGCAAACATTTGCAGGATTGCATATTGGCATATCTATGAGTTTTTCATAGATCCGGACTCCCCATCTCCATTGTGCATTTTCAAGTCTTACTGGTCAAGATACATGCACTCCTAGCATCTTTACTATTTATAAATATCAATTTTTTCAGCAAAATTAAAAGAAAAACCTTCTGCCCCTTAAAACCCCAGCTGGCAGTGAGTCAGATCCCATGCTAGTCTCCCCTCAAGCAGCATGTATGTATTGTACTTGTACATCACCGCGCAATCACCTTGACCAAAAAGCCTACACCTGACCAGAATCGGGGCGATTTGCTTCACCAGAAATTGTTGCAAAACGCAGGTCGTTATTTTCATGCACATGTACAACCGTTTTGTGATACCGATGCAACAACTCTACGTCAAATTAAAAAACAAAATGGCATTAGTGACTAATGCACAACATGTTTTAAGATTTTAATCTTGTCAGGCCGGCCGTTTCATACTGGTGAGATTTTTCCAACTTGAGCCCGTACCACAGCATGCACATACACGCACCAAGTCAGATTGAAAGGAGGACCGGTAATTTCAGAAGTAGACCGTGAGGCTGCTTTGTCACCTGTAGACTCCCATTTGCGGAGGACCCTTTTTTTTTAAGTTGCACGCTAATGGAAGGATTGGATTGTCAGCACCCCTTTCAGTGTAAATGCCACGCGCTGATTACACGCTTCTCATTAACCCTCCAACCAATCTTGCCCGTGGGGGGGGGAGGTCTGATCGGCTAATTGCTTGCACGTACTGCTGGCTTGGACCCAGCAGTACGTCGGGGAGAGAGATGACGGGCTGATTGAGATTTGTGGGATAGTAGTGATACCGGAGGAAGGATTTTTGCAAAAAAAAAAACAAAACAAAAAAAATGTGGAAGCAAGCACGCACTTAAAGCTCAGTTTCCTTGATCAAAGACGGCGAGCTTAAGGTTTAAATCCCTTTGGTAATACTGATCGAACCTGTATTGTAAAGTACAGAAGATTAGGTTTTTCATTACAATGTAAAGCAGCGCTTTGTAAGTGTTGAGTGATGAAGGCAGTGTGAACATGCACGGTATGTGTGTGCATATTCAGTCAGGATTAGTGGCATTCAGCATTCAGTTGATGGGAGATTGTTTTGAAAAACAGTTTCATTTACAAACTGTCATCTGCCCCAGTACACTGTACATGTACATGTAAGTGGGAAGTTACGGGTTCGAATCCCAGCTGAGCAAACTTATGAAGCCACTGAAAGTACATGTATATGTGGGTGTCGTAGTAATCTCACAAATTGTACCGGTAGTTCAACAAAAATTGAACAAAGCAGGAATCCAACCTCCGACCTATGGAATGCAATGATCATGCACTACCGACTGAAATTTCCAACTCCCCAGTTTGCAGACCTTAGAAGTTGATAGTGTCTGCTCTGGGTGTACCATAAACGTTACAGTTATAAAGCAGGGCTTTTATGCAGATGTGAAAATGGGGCATGTGTGATGTCATCCATATGCGAGGGCGTCTCGACAATTTTTTGAGGGGGGGGGAAGGGATGAAGGAGGACAGGGAGGTGCACGAAGCACTCACCAGGATTAGGAGTGGAGGGGGTCAATTTTGAGGATTTTTAAAACGAATTGATTTTCATTCCCTTTCTTATTTTGGTTGATTTTACTTTTTTGTCATTTTTTCCCTTTTTTTGTTTTTATATTCTTTCCCCCGGGAGGGCTCGTGGCTCCCCCCCCCGACACCCATGGCCATATGCTTCATTTGATTTTGTGTCAACTGTCGTTAACTGCGTGTACCCAGAGTAACTGGCATGGCCGCAGCATTAAAAGTTGAAGCACATTCAAGCTGTTTGAAGCTGAACCAGGATACGCAGACATGCTGCAGTGCAGCAGGCTGCAAAACTGTTGTCAGAGAGCAGCGGAGGAATCGGAGCAGGTACACCCAGCCAGTGCCACATCCTCAAAATGTTGTTGAAAAAAGGAAGCTCTTTGAAAGGAAGGATGCTCTTTACTTGAATAAAGTACTTTAGCCTGAATTCAGTTGTCTGACTAGAAAATGTCATGCTGCAAGGTGCATTGGAGCCAGAGTTTTTGTTGGAATATGTACCTGTACCCATATATGAGATGCCATCCATCGGCACAAATAAATATAATAATCTAGGTACATGTACATATTCTTGTCCATGTACTTCTGTTGTTTTTCTTGTAACCAGTCTGGTCAAAATAACAGAGTGTACATGTACCTACACTCTGCATGAACTTGAACTGTATGTTCTTCAGACTTGTCAATGTGCATGTGTGTATGTTCCTCGTGTCCTGCTTTTTTTGGGGATTAATCTAAACGGGCAGAGGCTACCTGGTTTTATCTTAAAAGTCATGCAGTTCGTGAGCCTGACATTTTCATGCTTTTCTTCATTTTGCTCGGAAGGCATGGCCTTTTTGGCACCTTGCACAGATGAACATACGTACTTCTTGTCTCGCATTTGGTGGATGTTTCTGCGTCTGTGCCATGTTCCATCCAGTGCATTGCAAATGACAAGTTCACCGGCTCTTAAAATCACACTTGCTCCACTGGACGGAGTTGAGGATCACTTATGAAAACTGAGGTTGGGGGGGTATTGAAGGATGTCTAATGTAGATGTGTAGGTGAGATTGAATGATGGGCACAGCAGGCCTGTGCTGTAATTTGATGTGGTAGAAATCAGAGATGGCGCATAAGTACTCAAGGAAATGATCTGTAACAATGAGAAGAGGGAAACAAAGGGATGTAATGCGCAGTGTATGCCAGTGTGTCATGTGTTGAGAGACGGGATTAATGGTAACCAAAGCCTTGTACATGTATGTGTGATTGATGAGAGGAACGGAAGGAGGAAATGAAGACAGAGAGAGAATGAGATCCCACATGTCTTCCGTCCAGGTCTCGGTCAGGGGGTATTTGTCTCATGTTTGCTTCCTGTCCCCGCCACTCCCTATCGGCAGAGTGCCCTTGGGCAGGTACATTGTACATGTACAGTACACTACCAAAGTCATTTCATGTTGTAATTTGTAACAGTGAGTTGGAACAGTGACGCTGAAGTCACAGACTCTTGACTCAAAAAGTACGGCCTTGTTGAATGTCCGGGCAGTGCATCAGAAATCAAGTGCACTTATTCAGTGTGTAACATTCTCTGTGGTTTAGTTTTTCCACAGAAGTACACAAAGTACTGAAGTGAATACGTCACACGCACAATTAGTGTGTAAAAGACATTAGCCCGAGAACCAGTGTGAGAACCAACATACACGCGTACTCCATTCGTTTACACTGCACTTTCTGCTTCAAAGAGGCAGCGCGTACTCCATTTGTTTACACTGCATTTTCTGCTTCAAAGAGGCAGCGCATACTCCATTCG
>NW_019091498.1:698862-774120 GCF_001949145.1 Acanthaster planci
GATGAGGACTGGCTTATTACACCCTCCTGGCAGTTGAAATTGCATTACACTACTATCACCAAAGGCCCTTTAAATGCCACTTGTCATCCTGGCTGTGCTCTGACACACACTTCTATTGACAAGTAATGCTTGGTGCACACTCTGTGAAAGTCTTTAATTCTGACATTTTGCTCTTGGTGCCGTTCACATGAGCAAACCAGAGTATGTGCATTTGACGTGTCCTTCTGTGGATGTCGTGACTTTGCCAAATGGCGTCATTTACAGGAGCCTTTAATCTGATCATGTTGGTGTCCGGGGGGGGGAATGTGACTCCAAGTGACAGTTTGATTGTCAGTGCAAGTTTGTTTGTTTGGTTTGTCATGGAGCTTTGACAATGAATTGAAGACATACTGGGGTACATAGAGAAGGGGCTTAATTATGTTGTCTTTGATAAGACATGTCAGACCTGACTTAATAAAAGTTTGCCTTGGACTTGATCAATTTCCTCTCAACAAACACAAAAACTTAGTCTTAAACTGATTCTTCCCAGATGATACAGTGTAAACAGTTTGGGACAGATGTTTACACGAAACAATTAGCACTCAGCTGATGCCCAGCTTGCAATGTATGTACATGTACTGTGCATGTACTGTGCATGAAGCGTAATGGGTTGTGGAATCAATGAAGGTGATTTCTACCCTGTTTATTTTTTGTCTGAGGCATATGTAAAGAGCACCGGGAGTCGGATCGGTGAAGTGGCTCTTTCCTCGCCCTTTTGACATAGAAAGGCTGTTCTCGTGTTGTTGGGAGTACCTTGTAAAGACAGTAAAGATAACAGGATTTTTTTTTTTTTACATTTTACTTGTCCAAAAAGAAGGTTTCTGGTCACGCTGTGCAAGTTGGGTCGGTCAGGTAACAGGAACTTCCGGAAACAAACGTTTTTTGGTTCCCCTTAAAATTTGCCTACAACTGCTACTTGTTGATGTAGTTCATGGCATTCAAAGAAGGGAGAATTTGCATGGATGCTAATGCACACGCGGCAGCTCTCCCTGATACATTGAAATGCATACCAGTTCTTGTAAGAACAGCAGCAACAGCGCGAACGTCGTCAACATGGACAGGTGATGCTGTGGCCGTACGTGGCACATCAGTGTATGCCTACATGTACATGTATCATGCCTGGATTATCCATTGTCACACATTGAGATGGGGAGGGAATAATCGGAAGTCACGTCGAAGAAAAGAATGACCTGCACTTTTTTTTTTCTTTTTTTTTTAATGAGGATGGGTCCCAAGGCCCTTTGTCGTACAGTGCATTAAGCTGTCGGAGGGTGTGTGTGATGGATTGGCCATCATCCTCGCCAATGTATCCATTCATGTGAACGTCATTTTCAATGCAACAGTATGTGTGCTCGTGTACTTGAATGGCGTCATCAGTCTTGGTGCGGGCGAGGGGGGGAAGGGCTTCTTTTCCTGCCATCCAGGGGGCAATCAAGCCGCAGAAATACAGTAAAAGAGTGGGAAATTGTCCAGGCCAGATTAATGGAGGAAACTACCGGTAGGCTCCCCAAGATTGATAGTGACAGTTGGCAGCTTGGATGCCACAGGCTGGGCTTATGGAAACTGTTCATTCCTGTCAGTGGGAGATGCACTCCATTTGAGGGGGGGATTTTCAAACATGTCTATTACCGGTAGTTCGGTAATTCCTTGTGTTTTGGTCATCCTCAGTATGAGAAACTAAAGAATCAAGCAGCTGGGTAATTCCTGAAGTTAGGGGTCCAAAAGTGTTACGTTTTTGTGTGCCTGTTGCATCTGACGTTTGACACGGAAATATCAGCAGAATTGATTCCAAACTACATGTATAACTATTTGTTTGGCAGGTAATTTGCATTAATTCGTCACTCTTGGAATTTAGAAAATGTGTTCTGAACTAAAATCATATGTCAGATGTGACAGGGACACGAAAAAAAAATGGACCCCTAATTTCTGGAATTACCCATCTATATGTACAGGTACTAAAAAGAATGTATACGAGTACATTTCCCCAGTTCTCTGCCATCTGTGCTGGCTCCCCATTCGGCAGCAGATTAAATTTAAACTTTGCTGTCAAGGCCATATGTTTCGGGCACTGGTCCTGTTTATCTGAATCTTCCATTCCAACAGTTTCCAACGACAAACAAGATCAAGTTCGGCTCCAACTCTGGAACGAAAACGATCCAGAAAAGTCACTGCTGGCAACAAAGCTAGTGGGGTCCATGTCCCTCAGCTTTGGAACGAATTGCCTGCACCATGAAGACAAGCTAAAACTCTGACTGATTTTAAGGCAAACCTCAAAATCCACCTTTTCAAAGAAGCATTTGCTGTGTTCTGCTGCAGTCGTAAGGTGTAATTAATGTTTTTGCTTTCTAGTCTCTGATTTTTTAAATCTGTGTATGTTTTAAAGCTGTGAAGCTTCCTTTTTGGCCAACTTTAAACAATTTTTTTTTACTCAACCAGTTTTGATGCTTTTAAGGGGGGAGGGGGGAGCAGAGTTTGCAGTTTGTCTTTACTTATCATCTTTGTATCTTCCTCTGGCATGTTTTAATGTTGTAAAAGGCCACTGGCAATTAAGTTTAAAGTGATGCTCTTGCACATAGTACATTGCCGCCGGAGAACTTAGCATTTCTTTAGAAATCAAGCTTCTATTAACGGGATGTACATGTATCGTAATTGGTGGAGTTCTTTGCAAAGTTTTTCCAATTTTGGCATCTGCGTTTTTAAGCCTTTTTTTAGCCATTAAACTATAAAATCCTCCCTCCTGTAGATTAATTGGCCTTTGCAGAGCAATATACAGTGTGTATCAAAATAAACGCTACCAGATTTCTGTTCGAGTTTGTGAAAATTGTGTTCACTTTACATCAAAGTGAGTAGTAGCACCTTAAAGCCACCTATTTCCTCTTTCCAATGATATGTTATTTATTCACACACGGTCATGGATGGCCGACTAATCATTCTTTTTGGACAATGGAACAAAATGGGCTTTGGACCAAGTTTCAGTTTAGTTACACCAGCATGAATCCTCTTCAGTTCTCCATCTCTCTTATGAAATGTTCAGTCAGGCGAGTCATTACATAATCTCTGGATCAAATGTTGCAATGTGCTTGTCACAGGTCCTTGAACTGCAAAAAGCATGTATAGTAGCATGCTTATTAGTTACCATCAGCGTCCAAGATGCCTCAGTTGACTAGAGAGCAGAGAGTATTTGTGGTGACCGAGTATGCTCACACCCAAAATTCAACGGTGCGCTGTAGTTCAAGACGCATTTTGAGCACAATTCCCTGAGAGTGATCCTCCACCCAGAAGCCCGACTTGTGGTGACTTTTTTTCTTTGGGGCTATCTCAAGATCAAAGTGTTCACTACCCCCTCCTGGCATTGCAACTCTACGACAAAGAATCATCGATGAGTTCGATGCTCTACGACACCAGGCCCCAATGATTCCCAGGGCTGTGCGTGAGATGGAGAAACAAGCTAATCTGTGTGTGGAAAGGACTGGGGTCCATGTTGAGGGGCATGGGATGTAATGTTTACAGAAAGATACCCTGAAGAAGGCGATGTGAAGTTGTGATTATTCATTTCATTATTCCATGTTGTCAAGTTGGTTTCTAATAAGATGCCATTGTTATTGCGGTATCTAGGACTTGGTCCCAAGCCCACTTTTTCCCATTGTCCAAAAAGAATGATTAGTCGGCCATCCATGACCGTGTGTGAATAAATAACATATCATTGGAAAGAGGAGATAAGTGGCTTTAAGGTGCTACTACTCACTTTGATGTAAAGTGAACACAATTTTCACAAACTTGAACAGAAGTCTGGTTGCGTTTATTTTGGTACACACTGTGTACCTGTACATCTGCTGCGCATGTGATTGTTGCAAAGGGTCAGTGGTACCTCTGGTAAAATTGACAACTACAACATTTTTGTCCCAGTTAAAGGATGCACTTGCAGGATGGTCCTACTACTGTCACTGGAATAATGTACATGTGGCATCTGGGCATCGCTGCCGTAATATGCCGAGAGCTTGTTTCGTGTAGATACATGTACATGTATGTGAGTAACCTGTCTTGTATGGATGCAGACTGCATTGTCACCGGATTCAGAATTCAGGACATACCGGTACATTATATGGAAATGTACCATACAATCGGGCCTTCATAAAGACGAAAGCTTAGGCAGTTGAGTGCACCTGCTTCTCACAGTTGGCAGCCTCTGGTCAAAAGTGATATCAGGTAGTTCTGCCCAAGCAACGCACACTGGTGAAGTCATGCAGAGCAGATCTGGAACCGCGGAGGAACAGAAATGAAACTTATCCTGAACACGAGCTCTGCGTGCACAGAGAGCGTGCACCAAGGATGTGTACACGTGCAATTGAACATGTTCGCTACGACGTATTGGTGGACATGATGTTTGCGAAAACTCATTAGTCGCGGTTTGTGGTAATCCAATATCCCCCGTGACTCGTCCTGTCCTGTCGTTTTCCACATCCTCAGTATTTATGTTGCACTTTAAAGGCCTGCACTCAGATGAGCTGGTGAGATTACAGGGAGCAGTGACCGTAATTTAATCCGGCAGAGCCCTCTGCAGAGGCACTGCTCCGTTCAGAGGGTTCCAATCAGGAGAAAAGGAGCTTAAAGTCTCATTTGGAAGCGGTACAAACACAGCCGTGCACTGCAAACTAAATTGAAATGCAGCACACTGTAATTTAGGGATTACCTGTTGATGGAAATATCTTGCCTGAAATTGAAATTTACGCATGAGATTACTATAGAATCATTATTGACCTTACTTAAATTTACACTTTGTAAACATGGGTTACCCGAACAAGAGCATTGTATTACATGCTCAAACCAGGTTTTACTTCAATGTCACAAACCCTTAATGTAGTGTGTAGTATATTCCAAAATTGAAAAAAAGGTTTATTAGTTGGACCTGGTGAGTTCCGTCACACTATGGGATAATTTCATTCAGCCATTTCAAATTGGGTTTCAGTGATATTGAGTTGTAGTCAGGAGAAAGAGTGTTACACGTACATGTATGTGCTTGTCTGCTAAAGCTTAATTAGTAATTACAGTGTACTAATGGGATACTTGGCTTTGTACACGGTGTGAAGTTGTTGACTTAAATATACAGGGCAGCATTTACGTATGTGCCAACCTTGCTGTCTTTGTGAGGGCCTGAGAGCAGAGCAGGTCCACATAATGCAGGTTGTCATGGTTGTGTGAACTTTATGTAGAGGAACCAGTTCAACACCAGGCTGGTCCCCTTTCTGAAACGTAGCATTGGAGACATTTTGGGGTCAGGGACTCAGTTAAAAGGAAGAGGAGCAGTCAAGGGAACCATCAAAGAAAAAAACAGCGTAATTTTCCAGGAGTGTTCACAGCACAAGAAAAATAGGTACATGTAATTTCACTGAGTTTTCTGAAAGTGCATGAGAAGTAAGGAAAGTCCTCCAAGTGTGCAACATTAGTATACATGTACATGTATGTAGGTGCACATGTGTTTGGCAGTCTACATGCATGCACATCATGTACATGTACTCATCAACCATTCGATTAGGCATGCTTAGCCGACTATCTTCATCAGTCAGCATATGTCTTAAAGCCGGTGATCCACACATGTACTTTCATTAAAATGCCTCCGGTGTTTTCCAAGTTCTGAACATCAAACTTGATGGGTAAAGATGAAAAATGCAGAGAGGGAGCCCTAATTACTATGGGTTGATGGCCCTCGTAAGGACCCCCCTCCCTTGTGGAGCATTCCTTTAGCATTTCTGGGCCATCTCACATGTACATCTAAAGGCAGATCTTGTGGGTGAAAAATTTTGAAGCGGCTGTAGACATTCCTGTGAGCTGCTTTTCATTGGTGGTAGCTTGGTGGTTACCTTTTAGGCACGGGAGACAGGAGACAAGCGGAACTCGATGGGCTGCCAGGCAGCTTCCGTAGGCCGGAGAACACTAGGCCCTCGTAATTGCCAGTGCACAGGTGTCCTCTAATTGACTTGGCATTCAGCTGATGGGTCAGCCTTCACACCTGGTGAAGTAATCAGAACGTGATGGTTGACATCACATCTGAGGAATTGAGCCCGAAACACAAAAAGAATGAAAAGCAAAAACAAAATTGAAGATGGTTATCTTGCCCAAAAGAAAAAGTCTACAGACTAAATGATCTTTTTAGAAAAAAAAAAACTGACATGAAAGGAAAACTTTTACTGAGCTCTTAATTTGGGCAATTCTCAGGAGAAATGGGCGTGGTTTGAAAATACAACATGTAGTGAACCCTTCAGATGTACATGTACAAGCACCAAAACAGTAAATATGGTATCGAATTGAAGCTGAAAAAAAGGCCTTTCATTCATTGGGATGCACTTGTACGTGCCAGTGAGATGTGTTGTAGTTAACTGTGTGTGGATTTTGTTTGTTTTTCAAAAACCGTGTTTGTGATAAAGCAAAAGTTAGGGGTCATTTTGAATAAAAGAGGTTTTTTTTAATACACCTTTTGTACCCCTTTTTTATTGGTGATTGCGAGCAGGAACACAGGACATAATTACACTGCACTGTAGCTCTTTGTTGTTGTAAGGGTGACATGCACAGACAGAGTATAGCGTGAGTTACCAGAATTGATTCCATGTAGGTCTCTCAAGATTTCTCAGGTTCTCATCTTGTAATGAGAATCAAATCAGCTCGTGATCTGCACCCTAATGTGACAAGGGACATTGTAATGCAGAGTTTGTGTCGGCAGTGCACTGTAGGAAGGTGCTTTTCAAACTGCACGTATTTCAGTGTTTGCCTTTTTCTTTTAATGTAAGTTGCTCCCCTGCACATGTACTATAAAACTCCTAACCTTACTCCTCAGAAACAAAGCTACGCAGTCCTTGCTTTGTGGAATATGTTTTTCATATGGTACCGTAGAACTTTCCAAGGATACTTTTTGAAAAAGTCTACCATTTGCATGCAGATATCAATATAGCGGCACAAAGTTTTTAAGTCAGATCGCCATTAAATGCACATTGTAACTTTGAGTTACTGTGGCATTGCCCTTTTTGTGAACAAATTATATTGAAGTCAGAGGTGCCCGGACTTTTCTGGATAATTGCAGAGACAAGTCAAGGAAGCGTGTCTCATTGCCTGAACTGCTGGGTCGAGACTTTTTTTTTTTTAAATTGATGTGCTCTAGCGTTGGATTTGTAATAAAGGATTTGAAACGTTGCCAAAAATGGCCACCTGTTGAGGCTTACACAGACCATGCACGGGCACAAAGTGCTGGATATACGTGTACATGTCAGACCCATTGGAGCGCCAGCCTGCTGTACATATTGGTACTACCCGATCCATTTGTTGCAATTTGACATTCGCCCATTTAACCTTGTGAACAGGAAATCCAGTGATGCTTTTTCATTGAGCTGCTGGGTCACTGAATACGAACTTGTCTGTGAACAAATTTTTCCCCCATAACCTTGAAATCTGAATGTGCACCCATAATGCCCGTCATCACCAAGTTTCAGGCACATTCGCACCTGTGCCTCCAAATCAGAAGGCTGTGCAGGTGTTCTGCTTGTCGAATCATATTCTGTACACACAATCAGCACTGAACATGAACATTAAAATGCAACAGGCTCCATCTTTTCATTTGACATGACTGCATAAGTGCAAGTCAGAGCATGTGATTGTACATGTTATTTGTCAGTGACCCAAACCTCGCGCATGTAATCATAGTGACAAAACCGTAGCTTGGTGATAGCATTTCCACATGTACAATGTGCATGTAAAGCAAAGCGGCCGGCCATTTTTAGGTCTCAAAGATGGCCGTACGTCTGTCTGATTATCTGTTTCTTTGCGCAATCTTTATGAAATGCAGTGTCCAGCGAGGCTGGCCCCATTCAACAGGAAGAGACCTCCAGCGTGTTCACTGTGCAAGTGTCTGTACTTGGCCCCCTTAAATGCGCACAGTGAGCAAGAGTTGAACAATATTCCGAGGAGGGCAATTCCATGGGGCGAACGTTGTCCTCGAAATCAGTTTTTGTGTTTTTTTTTAATCAAAAAATTTTCACGTTCTGCACCGTTGTGAAGGCAGTGTTAAACAACAACCATTACCACTCGGCATTTACCGTGTCATGTGATATTACAGCATTTATAAGACGCATTGAGTCTAACAATATCTGTCACTCAAAAGTACCCTCGTGATATTGCAGTGCTGCAGAACAAAAAATATCTTTTAGCTGAGATGAATGTGGACGGCATTGCTTGGGTAGTTTGCATTAGTGTGGCTGAGTATTACCCATTCTAACCAACCGCGCAGAGGCCCCAGCCATCACCGTACAAAATGGTCATCTCATGCATCCCCATCATCAGCTTGTCAAACTAAATGTCTCATCAAGGCCCCGCATAGCCGTCCCCCTCCCCCCCACATGCAGATAAAGCAAACAGCGTGGGAGGGATTGCAGGCTGAATAATGCACAGTTTCTGGTACCGTGCCGGTGTTTAATCTGCTTCGCCGCTGACCTGTCAGTGAGATTTATTTGTGGGTTTCCTGTGCGGCCCCTCTGATGGGGGTCAGCCATTAGACTGGTTTTACCCCTCAGCAGCATAATTAAGGATGAAGCCCGCCGCAGAGCCAGAAAACACAATTTACGAGCGCATGTAAGTCTCATACAAACTCCCAGAGTCACAGAATTGATCTTGTCAAAATTCTATCAAGCTTCCCTCTTTGGACAGTACATGTAGGTATGAAATAGTAGGCCCTAATGCACAGATGTTTGCTTTTATTTTCTTTTTGCTGTAAACGGAGTGGTTGGGCTTGATAATAGATGTTAGTAATTGTGTTTTTGCCAGATTATCAAAACAATTTTATTCCACCGTCTCTCCCAAATTTGTAAGGCTCAGTGATTCCAATATCCCATTGCATCTAGCTTTAAAAAAAAAATCAAAGCAAATGCTTTGCCACTCTGCAAATACGTACATTCCGATGAGTAACTCGACAAAACGGTACCCATCACGCCAGCGAGCGAATTTGACGCTCGACCCCCCTCCCAAGAAAACCCATAGTCGCCCTACTCCGTCAACAGGGCTGTACAAATAACGCAGAGACAGGCAAGCTGATAAGCATCGAAGCCTGGTGGTTAATAAGCAGGGGCATATGTCTTCTCCCGTATCGGTCCTGGGGATCGGGCGATTCCCATCTTTATCTCCCCCCCCCTCCGTTGTCCATGACCTTAAAAAACACCATTACATACAAGGAGTGAGATCAAAAGGGATATGGTTGCTGGCATTCTTCCAGGTGATGGCCAATGGTACCTCAGAGATTTCTTTGCTTGCAAAATTTTGGCGGACAGCATGCATCTAGTTACGATGATTAAGGACCCTGTGACTCTGGATTATCTGGATTGACCAGTGTGTACTCTTAATTAATACCAAAGTGGAGGACTTGATCACATTACCATCTAGCAATGGCCATTATTTCTTAGACAGTGTGATGACCTACCAAGCTTTCTTTCTTGCCAGTGCATTGTAAATTGAAAAAGTGCCCGTTGAAAAGTGAATATTTGCATTTCTCACAGAATTGCCTTGCAGGCCTGTGAACTTCCTTCTGCATTGGCACTTGTCACTTGAGCTTATTCGAGATTTCTACCCTTACTTTCAAAGGAACTCTAATTTGGGGGAGTTCTTTAATAAATTCACAATGGAAATCCACACCGTGCATTTTGTATTTTTTTACTATTGAATTACCAGTTTGATGAAGAAGCAAATGGAAATTGAATATAATTGATCTTTTCACCATCTCTTAATGGACCACTTGAAGGCATATTTATTTTAAAAACATTTGGAAATTGTTGCCGATCTCGGAAAATTGCCAGGTGAGGGAACAGCTCTTTTTAAAGAGGAGACTTATTGGCTTCTCCAAAAGCTTGCTTGAGGGACTTAGTAGAGCAGTCCAGAAAGGGATCCCTTCCCTCCAGAGAGCTTGTGGACACAGCGACTCTTTCATGAGCCGCCTGCTCCTACCTCCACCCCCCTTCCCTCGGACCCATATCACTGATAAACAGTGGAGTGAAGAGGTGCTGAAATGAGCCACGGCCCTCTCCGCTGTGTCATGCATATTGTTATCGTCGTTCCCCCCCCCCTTTTCCTCTACCGTACGTAGGTACCTGTGCATGTCATAATATTGACGGCCGCGGAACACGGAGTCACAGTTTATGCTTCATTTGACCCACTGTCCTGTTCGCCAGACCCCCGGAGGGACGTGAGAATACCTCAAGGCCGTCACAAGATCCTCAAACCCCCCCTTCCCCTCTTGTCCCCAGTCTCCTCTTTCGGCAGGCCACACGCTCAAGGGGCAATCCAACACAGCAGGTGCCAAATGGTTCACGGACGGAGTAGGCCTACTTATTTAAAAAAAAAAAAACCCAAACCAGCAGACTGAAGAGAAAGGTTTGCTCTCTTTCCCAGGCAGCAGGCCTGGTCGACATCCATTTGACAGCCGGATGGGGGTTTATTGCAGGCGGGTAGTTCAGGTAGAGATGGTCTGGAGACACCTTAGGCTTTGGTGCTTGCCTGTGATGCAGGTGTGGCGGGGGATATTGGATTTGTCTGCAGCGATGTCGTAGAGGATGTATGCTGATGCGCAGGGAGAAAGAAAAATATCAGTCGATGCACAGACAATGGAAAAGCTCTCTCTCTGTTCATTTCCTACGCTTCCGAACACCTAAATTTTTATCAGAGCACTAAACTACAAAATGTGAGAACACAAGTAGGTGTTTATTGATGATGTCATTTTTCTCACGTCACATATCCTCGGGTATCTGACTCTACCCATGATAGACGGTATAAATTGCCGTGTTTTTTCTTTTTCATAAAAAAAAAACAAACCACAAGAAAAAACCTCATGTGTCGGCCTGGTTGCCCTTGCTGGCCCGGGTTGAAGGGACAATTTTTTTGTTTGGAAATTCAAGACTGAGTTGGGACAAAAATGTGGCTCCATTACGAATTTGTGCCTAACAGCATCGACACATACATGTACATGTACCTGTACATATACGTGTATGTTTCAACTCGTGGGTTTTTTTTCCCCACCTGGGTGTATATGTACATACAGGCCTGGTGTACACAACAGATGTACATGTACTCTACTGTGCAGGTTGATTCAGTGCAATGCACACCACCCAGTACACACCCATCTATTGGCTGCTGCAAGTGCCACCATGTGACCACCTCCCAACCAATCAGAATCATATCTATTGAAGTACTCGGGGGGGGGGTAGTTATGCATGTATAATGAATAGCTATCAGTACTTCCTGTTCTGGGAGGCAAGGGGAGGTACATGTAATAACATAGGTAAATGCCTCAATTGGGGCCTGCAACGTGATAGCGCACTGTTGATACTTCCTGCATTGCCCAGGGAGAGGAAGTATTTGGTTAGGAGCATGAAGCCACCGCTTCGTCCCTGTCCAGAATCTGACTACTAGCAACAGAACATCGTAATAATGTATGAGTACGTGTACTGAGCGAGGCCGTCGTACAGTACACGGTACTCGCTTTGCCCACCGGCGCAGTTTTTCACTCACACCTTTTAGTGAGCAGACTTTGTAAAGATAAACAAAGTCAGAGACATGATGGAAACTTGATGATATGGATGTAAATTTCAATATTAATGAATTAATTGCATGTACATTCATGTACAGGGTGTCTGTCCTTACTGACTTACAGAAGTTCTGCCGCAAGGATTAGTGATAGTTCATCGCGGATTCGGAGCGTCGGGGATTGAGATTTAGCTGCTGGTCACTGGCTGTCCTGGTCCTTGTGCTGTGCCCTGTGGCAGGTCACTTTCACCCACTTGCCTCTTCTCGGCCAGATGGGTTCAACAGTCAGGAGCCAGGGGAATACCTGCACATCAGTGGCGTAACTAAGGCAAAGATGTCTGGGGGGGGAGGAGCAAGGGTCCAGGGGGACGCTCACATTGTTTGAAGGGGGTACCACGAGAAATAAGCTGCAGCCGCACGGCTATATAAACTCAACAGGGATATTCACAGATTTTAAATGGGGGAGAGGGGCCCCCTGGGGGCATGGGCATCCGCCGGGAGGGCACTTCCCCTCTCCCCCGGGTAGACTGGCATTGCAGTTGTCCCAACTGTCCTGTACTGGTTGGCATCGCATTGCAGTCCTAACAGGGGTGTGAGAAATCAGCTTTTTTTGTTTAGATGTTGACCATGAATTTCAGCTTTTTTGTACACCTGATCTGTGTAAAAGTATGGGGACTTTTTTGCATTTCAACTTTCTGCTAGCTGTTTTCAGCTTTAATTTTACATAAAAGTGATCACTCACTCCCCTGTCCTAAACAACTGTTTCAAACCGACCAAGCACATATTTATGCCCTTAAGTACAGTTTATATCAGGCTTCGGTCGACTGCATTTACATGTACATGTGCGTGTAGTTCCAGTTGAAACTCCCAGTGGTGTCATTAGCAACCTTGAAATGGGCACTCTAATTGAATGTGCAAATGCAGTCATTTGTTCAAAATGGTCATGGTGCACTCCTTGTCTCGTCGGTAATTAGACATACCGCTACTGTACTTGTATACAGAACATGCATCATCTCTACAACGTGCCGTGTCTGCTTTGCACTGCACATGAAAGCCTCCAGGATCAGGGTCACACGAAGGGTTCAAACACATCTCATTTGCCATTTTGTTATCTCACTTCAATTCGCAATGCACCTGCCCACAATTTGCTCATTTGCCAAGTAACCAGAATAAGGCCACGGAAAGAATTGTTACCCTCGTATAAAGAAAAGATTGAGGGTCAGTCGGTTGAGGGTTTTTTTGGGGGGGAGGGGAGGGCCGAGGTGTTTTTAGGGAGGGTTGTTCATGCATCATTCGTGACCTGACCTGACCTGACCTGCATGTAAGCCAACTACTGTACTGTGCACTATAGTTTGTATTATAGATGCACACTGTGCCTACCCACACTTTTGATATGAAATCAATGAATAATGGAACAACCACTTTAGGCAGTTGTTAATTGTTTTTAATATCATACCTGTCCCACAATGTTGTGGCAGGTGGATTTGACAGTATCACAACATATATGTACAAATCAGGAGAATTTGAACTGTGTTACCAATTGTGACCCGCTCTGCAAAAAAGGGTAATAAGTCGCGCAATGCTAAAACATGTTGTGGCCTGTTCTATTTGGAGAGGACAAAATTTCTTCAAAAAATGTGATTTTGTGTTTTTTCTTTCAATAGCTTCTATAACATTAATACTTTCAGAATTCGTGACTACAAACATGGATACTGATGAATAAAGATGAAAAATTGATCATTCAGAAGGAAATCCTACATAGCATTGTGTTTCCTAGCACTACGCTTTATGAACTTTTGCTTGAAGAGTGCTTTTAATGAATCCGAAAATGTGGACATATATCTCCAGAATGCAGTGCACTACATGGGTCATTCATACATCAAATTGTAGCTTTTGATGTACACAATCCAGTCATATCAAAAACTCCTAACCTGAATCTGGTGACTTATTACCCATTTTTTCCAGAGCCGGTCACAATTATTGTAGGTGTGTTGCTTGGTAACAAAATGACTTGTGGCATTAAAAGGATAAAATGAAAGTTTTTTTCACCCAAGGAAAAAAAAACAGAGTGGATGTTTTCAGAATTTTAGTCCGTCAGGTAAGAGCAACACGCTTAGCATTATGCGGCCCAACAATATTACACTGCCTATTGCTACTGAGCAATGCTGTCTGTATCAACATAAAACATGTATGAAATGCTTACCAGTGCGTAACACTGTTGAGCCTGTCAGTCTCTGAGTTTGCATCAACATGTAAGCAAGGAAATCTATCCTGAGCCACTGTGGCCCATCCGGCTGGTGTGGACAGGTACATGTATACTGTATGTACACAGATCTCCAAGTTTCCTTGGCATGAAACGAATGCGATCATTTCTATCCCCACCCCCCGTGGGATGCAAGTAAATCAGAGGTTGTTCCCCAGCTCTTGTCGGTACCCATTTATTTACCCCTGGGTAGAGCAACAGGCAAGCAGGGGTGAAGTGACTTGCCCAGGGCCACAACTTTTATGCCTAGTGGCTGGATTCAAACCCCAGCCCTCCCCCTCCCTCGAGTCGCAAACCCTTACCACTCGGCCGTACTCTCCTCCTTTAATGCCCGGAGAGTGTTTATTCATGCATGGCTGTGGATGCACACGGCTACTCTTCCAAAACCACAGCTACATGCATGGAACATCAGGCCCCTACAATTACCATCAGGGGGAGGGGGAACATTGACTGACTGTAATTGGGCCGAATTAGCCCACCTGATGAACCAGTTGGGCCGAGCCGAGGTCCTCCCCCCTCCCGTTTGTTGCCATGGTTACCTGTTGGATTCCGTGACATGGAAAAGGCAGAGAGGGGCGCTGATGCCTGGAAATGAGGTCATCCGAGATGGAAGGGCACCGTAATACCAGTGGTAATCGAGGCTGCATGCTTTTTCAAGGGGGAAAAAAGCATGTTTGTCCATAGGCATCTTGCCACAGCATTCATCTACCGGTAGGCCAAGGAAACGAGTTCTGAAGTCGCTGATTCAAGTACCCACCCCCCTGCCTGCCCACATCTCAAGCTGTAAGAGCTACCTACATATATGTATGGGTAATGAAATCAGGGCCAGGATTGCTCTGGATTTGGGGTTTTTTGCTCCAAAAAATTTTTATTTGGATTGATTAGAGGTTTGATCGATCAATTTTTTGTTTGAGAACCAAGTTGAAGATTTACTTAATCGTGGTATTAGGAGAGAACCTGTGCCATGTTAGCTTGCGTGTCGTGCCTTGTTGGGGGAGGCACGACAGTAGTGCTGATTTTCAGAAGCAATACCAAGAGTGAGAACTGGTCGTCCATCAGTCGCGCACGTGCCAAATGGTTTCTTATCCATGACTATCTGCTACTCTGTCTGTAGAGGTTGGCACCCAGACCGGTCTACTGGATGGGCCTTTATGGAGGATCAGTCCAGATAGAATAGGAAACATGGGATTGATTGGAATCAGTGCTTGGTAGCAGAAACTCTTCCCCCCCGATACCTCATCCACAGAGTACTCGGATAGCATTACTTGTTGTACATGCATACAACCCCTGCCAGCCACTGTCATCTTGCAGGATGTGAAAAACGTGTTGTATTCTCGGTAATTGTTCCCCCCTTGAGAGTGGCTTCAAAAAGGTCAGGGGAGGCACTGGCCACTCAGGGCAGTTATAAATGCAGTTCTCCATCTTTGATAGGAGGGGGCTGGCCAGCACCACTGCGGGGATGTGGAGAATTCTTCATAAAAAAAAAACTGGGAATGTTCACATCGATTAGCTCAATGCCACTTTTTCAATTCATGGTAGCAGTGAATCAATGAAGTACTTCTGTTAGTAGTTTCACGCCCCCAGCTCCATTACGGTTCGCTAGCGTACGTGACTTCAGAAGACTGTCTGTCCCTGGATCGTAAAAAGAGAGTACTGACAAGGAAGCGGTGCTGATTGAATCATTTGAATGCTATGATTGAGCCAGCTTTGAGGTGCATAGTATTAAAAATCTCATTTGCGTCGGCTGCAAGCCCGGTCGCTGCCAATAATACCAATGTGATTTGGTCGCTTGTGACACGTAGGCGTGCAATCTGCACAACTCCACGGATGAACCTAATCTCACATCGGCTTTTACCTGTAGGTCTGGTAGTCTGCAGCAGTAAAAATGTCAGGACCATAAATGGCATGCTTCAATACCTCAGTGTAGACGAACACCTAACGGTTAGCATGTATCTCTCTTACATGCCTCACTCACTACCCACTTTCAGTACATCCTAGCTTTAGTAACTTGTGGCCCCGCTGGTGCCGATTCCAACATAGATAGCCAAGACGATAGCCTGTAAAGGCCGACGGCCAGATTGTTCTGAGAGTCCAGGTAATTTCCGACAATGCGATTATTGAACAGGTCCTGAAAGGAGCAGGGAAAGCTGTTCGTGGCTGCTACACGTAATGTGTACGTGTAGCCGACATTTGTGTATGTACTCATTGAGAAGATGTCAAGCCAACATGTTTGAAATTGTTTCAGTGGAAGTCTTTGATCCTCGTGACTGAAGCGGTCTCCTCAGCTCAGCGCTATGAATAGGGATGAAATTATTTCCTCCCAATTCCCTTTCCCATTCGCTAGTTTATTCACTTTGTAAATAACACTGAAATGGGAATTTTGGCAGATTACACACTGTTGCATGTATTCATGAGCGCACTGAGATTGGTCCGTAATTGAAGTGCGGATGGAGAGATAGCGCTTGGTCTGACTTTTACCTGAGGAGAGAGAAACTTGTAAGCCACAGGTACAGATGTATAGTGTCCACTTTGAAATTCAAATTGGGAGTGCATGATGATTATGGAGATGGCAAATAGTCGGCAAATCTCCGTGATCCGGCGGGACTCAGCAGAATCCACAAGGAAGATGTTGCATCATTACAGGGAAAGGGATGCTCCGTCAAGAAGCGGTGCTGGGGATGTTTTCTTGCCTCGGCTGGTGGGGGGGGTTATAGTCCTGCATCTTTAATAGCCAATCATTGGCTTGCTGCTGCCGGCGCTCAGAGAGATGAGGATATGTAATCCAACTTCTGGTCTTGTCTGATTTGATTTCAACGTCGATATGGCTGCAGCGGGGGGGGGGTACCTGTTAGGTGCGAAACCTGACTGGATTACAAATCGGGGGGAAATTGGTAGAGGGGAAGGAGGATAAATCATCGTTCATAGTTCCCTACATGTCAACAAAGATTTGGTAATTGCACATCTCTGTTGTGGTGTTTTGTTCACCCAAAGGCTCACCTTTTCTGTTTTCAATTTTGACAACAGTTTGCATGGCATTTTTACATGGCTGCCCACGGTTACACAAGTGAACACATCTATCACGTACAGGTGGTCACCTGTGTATCTGTCCAATTGATGAAATGCTGTGAACTTAAAAAGTACCCTGGGTGCATGGACCGTCTGTGGTGTCTGTGCACTAGGTGTGCTGATAAAAGGGGCCATCATGTTTGTCTCTGCTGGTCTCTACTGGACAGTGAACACACACTACCATTGTAACTGCATGAAGTGATGGATTGGTCTGCATGCAAACATATCTGCAAGTCATCAGGAGTGTTGTTTGGGAAAACTATTTCTTCAAGCCCTTTACTCTTTCAACTGCAGTAATATGAACGCTAACCTTGACTTGTTGGTATCATTTCTGTAGACAAGGCATTGAAGTCCATTTCTGTGGCAAGCTATCAAGCAGCCGTTAAAAAAGTACAATATATAATTTGTGAGAAAACGAGTAGCTTATCACTGTGGGCATATGAAAAAGTACAGTTACCTACGCGTAGTGACTAATGATTCCTGATGGTGAAAATCTTTCACTGTTAAGAAAAGGGAACGCGCTAGTGACATGCGCCGTGGTAGACGAGGGATGACCCAATGGAAAGAACTGTTGCTTACACTACAGTTAACTAGGGTTATTTCTTTTGAACAGTAAATGATTTCCTTGTACATGTACGTCACAGTTCCTAGCGATCAAATGGCTTTACTAATATTGTTATAAATATAATTACTATTTTGCATCTATCCGCTTTGTTAGTGTGACGTCTCTTCAGTTTCAACCACGCCCACTGCACATGCACTGCACGTAGAGTTACATGCATTGATCGCCGTTTACATGGAACCATGGAACCGGAAGTTAACGCGCAACTTCAGCGATCATCCAGTGGGAGCCTGCAAAATCGTGGCGCATCCGCCTTGGTGACAAAGTCACGTACGAACCGGAGAGTGCGTATGCAAATTTTCATGGAAAATCCCAATTTTACAGTGCCGTTTTTGCTTGCATTGGCGAGTCTTTATATGTACATGTATGTTATAAGACAAGGCTTCTTTTGCTGGTGGTGTCGTACTGATTTCAACAGTTCAAAAGTAGTATCTGAATGATTTGTAGCCAAGCATGCTTTGCCGTGCAGACTTCTCAGGGATGCGTAGGTGGGGTGCCGAAGATTCCATCACGTCGTGCACTGCACATGTAACTTCAAGAGTAGAGAGGACCCATGCACACTTTAGTGGAGCCAGTGGGGTGAAAGTTGTGTTGGCAGAGGGGGGGGCATGGGGGTGCGCACATTTGGGAGGGATCGACTACTGAAAGTGAATCAACTTTAGATTGTGTGTGCTATACGTGCACATTATGTGCCGCATAGTTCATAATTGAGTTGCTTTTGTTTTTACAGTGCTCATCAAAATGGCTTACAAGATTGTTTCATTAGAATGACATGAAGTACTGCCAAATGTTACCGTAAAGTTGAACACAATAGTTCACCGTGGTTTAATTTTCCTACGAAATTTCAGTGAGTAGAAACTTGTGTTAACGGCAGTTCACCAAAAATTGTCTTATTTGGCTTCAGTATAGTCACGTTCCCCCCCTCGTTTACCCAAATCATGTGCACACATTGGATGTCGCTCTTACCGTAGCTGTTGTAAAGCGGGTCTCGCCTCTCCCCCCCAAAAAATGGAAAGCTTAAGGCAAGGGATGAAATAGGAAAGAAACAAAAAAGGATGAAAGGCATCAAACTAAAATCAAAAATTTGCTTGAAAATACCTCAATTGTCCCCCTTTCCGCTGTTGCTGGTTTGTCAGTTGGCGCCGCTGCTGATGAGTCTCTCCCTCCCGCAAGAGGCAATGCCCCTGGCTCTGACCTTACCACGGAACTGTGCTATGCAAGCTTAGCAGACATACTCACTGTACATGTCGTGTGCCATGGGCCAGCTGTCACAGAATGTGACAAACATGATTTTCTGCGCCCATTTCCTGCACAGCTGTCTGTCTCCTCAGCCGCCTATGTACAGACAACATGACGTCAAGCGTGAAACCTTATATTCCATTTTTCATTTACTTTCCTCACTCATTATATTGGGCAGGGCACAGCCTTGGACAGTGCCGCAATAAATTTTGATTAATATTTGTCCAAAGGCGGCCACAAATTGTCCGCCAATGGTAAGCCGCTTCTAATGATGCTGGCGTCGCTCTTGATATTAAACCTGCAGTGCTTTTTCGGCTGCCAGAACATAAACAGCTGCAGATAATGGACGCTTTTTATTTCCACCACAAAGCCATTTGGGTGTCGTAGCTGAGCATAATGAGCAAATCAGGATGGATTAGCTACTCTTTGCTGAGATGAACACAGCAGATAAATGTGGTCAAGTTTTGTGAGTGTGCGAGTGCGGTACTATGGTAAAAAGACGGAGAGGTCGTTCCCACATGAGTTGGTGTAAACAAATGCTGTAAAAAGGCAGTATTCCTGTGATTGGACCATAATGATTTGTACATGTTTTGGCATGCAATGGCTTGTCCAGACTTGAGAAATCCAACCTGTAATTTATCTTGTGCAGATTTCATCTGTACAAGCCAGGGTCATAAAAATAACTGCTCGGTGGACACTCTCTAGTGGGAAATCTGACGGCGTTTGTGCAAAATTTACGTTCACTTGGTTTCACATGGCCACCCCATGTCGGCTGCCATTGCAAGTCCATTTGCTGCGTAGTGTGTACGCATTAGCGATGATGCCAGTGATAATTCATGAGGGTCGAGATCACTTCTTGCGATCAATTGAGATTCCTGCCAAGGTGTCTTGGCGGAATAATTTTTTTTAAAAACCATTATTTCCCCTGGCACTTTCCATTTTTCCCCCTCACTGAGTCTGCCCCAGTGCCTGTCCATATCTGTCCCCCCCTTTCACAAACGGGTTAGATTTCAGCCCTGGCAGGGGGAAGTTTTGACGTAACATCAGCGCTGGCTGTTGCCATGGTAATATTGCATTCGCCGGCATAACGCGAGGAGCTTCATGTAGACATCAGCACTGTTAAAGTGTTCAAGCATGGGCGATCGCTTTAGTGTGAGCGGCCCACAACCTGGACAGAGTATCACAGACATTGTGCCACTCACGAGGCATTAACCTCCACGAGTCCCGTTATTCCTTTCCCCGTATTTGTCTTGCTCATAGCAGCCTTTGTATAACCTGTCCGCTCAGGCTCTACATACTCGGGACATTATTCATTTCCTAACAGGTTGTTCAACCGTTCATCCGTCCCCCTTCCCAGGTGAAGTATGTATTCATTTCACGTGGTGCTGCATTCAGGCTTGAAACCAAATACTCCCCAGCAGCGGTTGATTATGCACTGGTAGTGGATCTTGAAGAAGCGTTTGTCACCAACAGTCTGTAGAAAAACTTTTTTATTACCCTTTTGTTACAAAAATCACAGACAGTCAACATTTCTTTCCACAGACACATAGGGGTCATTTAGCCAATTTGGCTGATAGGACAGCTGTGTCAAGAATGCCTCTTTGCAGAGTTGGGGGGGTTTATCAGATTTTTAAAATTTAAATCAGATTTTTTTTATTTTTATGAAAATTTGAGACAAGTTGGCTCAATTATTTTTTCAAAAGCAAGCAAATTAGCTGCAGGTGTATTTAATTTTCATTCATTTATCTTTTTTGCTCCCAAAATTAAACAAATTTGGATTTGTCAAACTCTGAAGTGGCAATTTAAATGAAGTGAAATTAAATCATTATTATAAATCCTTCACATCAAATTCATTCACTGAATCCAAAAGGCTGATTTAAATCGAAACAAGTGCATTGAATATGGGCGATTCACAATAGTGCACCTCCAAGCGTTTGCGATGCATCGACCAATCACAATGCGTGAAATCTGTCGACCCAATGCTTGTTTGGAAAGGGTCAACACATTTTGTGCATTGTGATTGGCCAACGCGACGCCAAATCTTGGAGGCGCACCATTGTGAATCGTCCGAATGGGACCAAAAGATTCCTGCCAACCCAGATTGTGTTGCATTCATACTTATCACTACTGGGAACTGAAAGGCTCACAAAGGAGGGATTTGGCATTTAAAATGTGCAAAACCTCCAAAAGGAAGTCAAGCAGTTGAAAAGAATTTTAAAATTTGAAACACTTTTGCCTTTTTAGAAAAAACTTAAACATATTGATTTAAATCAGTGATTAAACAAAAAATCATTCGATTTAAGTCGCGATTTAAATCGGTGATTTGAATCAAGGTGATTGAAATTAGCCAACCCTGCCTCTTCGCATGGGAGGTTAATGAATTTCACCCAATGCAAAGCAAGAGCACTACTCACGGTGCCGTGTACAGATAGAAGTTAAAAGACAGAAGTCACAGAGTTGTATGAGACACCTGATGCAGTTGTATACATGCTAACATTTCCTTTCTTGTGATTGTGAAAACTAGGAAACTCTCACGTGATTGAAAACATATGCACATACCAGACAAAAAGTTCAGCCAACAATCAAGACCGACAGCCAGAAATGCCCTGATTTAGGCCAACTTTCAAATTTAGAAATAGCTTCCTTCCCATGTTTCCCTACTAGAAAAATCTGTCGTCATTTGGTCATCAAAATTAGTCATCTTGCAAAAGTGGCCCCCAGAAATGTGCACAGATTTATCCCTTTGTGTGTGGTATTGACAAGACGACCTACAACAGGGAAAACCTCGGCGAAGCTAACTTTGTTAGTCTTGCCTGTCAGTGCTCAACTAACAGAGTTACTCGTGCACTCCCAGGCGAAATGCATTGAGTAACCAAATTTTCCACCCCTAGAAAAAAAGAGGGGGTGCATGCCCCACGGGCTGCGGACTGCACATTCGTTAGAGCGCCACGGGAGAGAGTCACGCTGGAGAAAGTTGTCCAGTGAAATATCCCGCAAGTTAACATCGGGTATCGCCCAGCAAGTTCGTACACATGTGTGCATGTTATAACTTACTGCGTTCTGAGAGTGACTGCTCAGAAGCAAAGCAGAGTCCCTTTTGCCCGTCTTTTGTTTTATAAAAAGTTGGCGACCTGTTCAAGTCAGAATCAGCTCAGTGAAGTCTGTTCACGGAAGTTACACTAGGATAATGCCCAACCCATGTGCCTTTACAGGGAGAGGGGGCCTTGCTTAATAAACAATCCAACCTTTGGGCGATTTCTTAAGCAGTGTGATAGGTGCTGTTTGGAAACTCAACTGACGTCTTGGGTTTTTTTTTCCCAGTGACAGAACATAGCTTTACATCACACTTCTGTGAGTATTTCTAGAAAGTGTAAAGGAGTCGCCACACAAACACTTAAAACAGTGATCCAGAGAACATGAACTTGGAGAATTTTGAGGGGAGTTTTATTTTGGAGGGAGGGAGAATCAGGCATGTTCATGTACAGTGAGTACCGTACAGTCCATATACAGGCTTAGAGAATCATTACTAACATGAGCCCATGTTTTTCAAGTGAGGATGTGCATACCAGTATATGCGTAAGACACTGGTCAGGAAATGGGTTCAAGATATGTACATGTACATGTGGTTAAACCTCCTTGAGTGTTCATAAGACTCAAGAGAGGCTTTACATGCACACCACATGTACATTGACATTGCACAGGTGGCCACATGTGTACGTTTGTCGACAGGTTTCTACAGCTAGGGGTATGTGGCTGAGAGATTGCTCGGCGCATTCAACAGCATAATGAATTTCCCTATTCAGAAGAAGCCTGCTAGCAACTGTCAACGCAGTATGTGGATTAAATGTTGTTAATGTCGCCGTGACGACAGATGCTTGAGGAGACTGGTGTGTGTGCGTGCACCTGTGCAAGGTAACTGGAGATTCTTTGACCCCAAATGAATGGGATGCAGTCTACCTCCTCCAGTTTCCAACGTGGCTATTATTTGATCACATTCTACCCGTGCAGTCATTTTTACTGTCAGTATCTATTCACACCATTGAGGATTTTCTTCTTGTGGCTTAGGGGGGCAGTGACTAAATGTACATGTGTGTACATGTACGTTCATAAAATTCTACGCCCATTTGAGTTAAAAATGTAAAAAAAACTTGCTGTTTCGAGCGAATAACAAATGGGTGTTGTTGCCAGCATGCTCCAGAGCCCAGTTGGGTAATGGGTGTAGGGAACCAGTGCACGACATGCGATGCCTTCTTTACTAGCAATTGTGTTTGAATTCAACAGTGCTATCTGTAGTTGGCCAGTCACGAGCACAAACTGCACTGTCACAGACACTGATGAGATGACATACCATCAACAGCCGCCTCCGATTCCATTTGCAGAGTAATTTTCCATTCCTAAAATGGCCTACATTAGCTGGTACTCCACACGCGTGTCATTAAGAATGGAATGCAGTAAACACTGTGAGGCTTGACATGAGCACCGGGCCAATGCCATTTTTTTTAATTGAATGCAAACATGTGCACATTGGCCTTGGTTTTTTTTTTCTCTCTCTGTCTTTAATCTTACTGGGCAGCCTGAAAGCGACGTGAATTTTTTTTTTTTTCGTGCCTCATTTATTTATGAAATTAGAAGATATATGTGCTTAAAGTAGATGGGCATGCTTGCCCCCTAAATGGGTAATTTCACGAAAGAATGGATTCGGGGTCTTTCAAAATTAACGATGCATGTAAACAGGATGGCCCAAAAGGTATGCGTGCCAACTGGAAATGGAACGCTGCCAGTGTAATTTTTATAGGCAGCTTTTATTTATCATCTATCACACATTTTTTATGGCATTTCTTGTTTTGCCCATCTTCATGTCACACTGTGACAGCAAAGTGTGGTGTATGTTGGGTACCAACAAAGCTGTTAGTGTAATTTTTTTATAGGCAGCTTTTATTTGTCATCTATCACATTTTTATGGCATTTCTTGTTTTGCCCATCTTCATGTCACACTGTAACAGCAAAGTGGGGTATATGTTGGGCACCCCAAGCTCATCGGGTGTGGGGGGAGAAAAGCTCAGGCAAGCATTACAGAAAAAAAAAACCAGGGTTGGGGGGAGCTAAGGTGCACGGTAAGACCTGTAGGGCTGTTAAATTTGAACAACTGCAGAAACTTCTAAAATGGCAGAGAATGATCGATTTAGATTGGAGCCCTACCTCCCAGTGGACCATTACGTCAACAATCTAGTGTGCCTGTGTCCATCTCATTTTGGATCCCTCTGCTCCAAATTGCCTGGATCAGACCTTAGCCCATGTTACTCAAAAAGATGTCCACACAATGCATTACAGGAAGACGCTCTGTGAACTTGTCCGCAGGACTTTCCTTTTCCTCTGAAAAAGAAGTTAAAGAGGCCTTTTGGGATAAAGGTTGTCTGTTGTTAAAGGAGGAGGAACAGTCAGGGAAACATTTTTTTTTAAATCCAGCTGAAAATTGTGTTTTCAGTACAAGAAAAGTATTTTCCCCGAGTTTTCTCCACTGCACAAAAACGAAGGAATGTCCACACTAGGTATGTAGTGTAGGTGCGGGTGAGTGTACGTAGACTTATATAGCTGAGGCTTCATATCTGGAGTGTTTGTACTGGGGTGAGGGACTGGGCCCATTAATTGATGTGAAAAATGGATGCGCTTTCGACAAGGGCCTTCCGTGTGAAGTTCAGCTTCTCTTCGATCGTGCCCATCATGAACAGGCATCGAATTATGCTGCGTGGCGGCTGCGGTCTGAATATCACTGATCATCAAATTTCATGTTGTATAATGTGTGCTGTGTCATGTGGCATGGTTCGTGCCAGCCGCTCTCCTTTGTTAATTTAGCTTCAAATTTCTTCAAGGCAGGCTGACAGTTTGCGGACGATTTGAGTTTTAAATTTTGAAGGAGTAGATGTAGCTTGTTTGTACATGTCATGCTAAGCTATCCAATATTTCTAATGACCCTGTTACATCTGACATATGGTGTTGTAAATTTAGAACACCTGAATTGTTTTATTTCCCAGAACAGTCAAATAATGTAAATAACCAGCCAGGCAAGTAATTACATTTGAAGTCAATTTCATTGACAACTTCCATGTCAAATTCTATCACTTTTGGGACACCAAAACTCACACTTTTGAGCCCTAAAATGGGAATGACCCATATGTTCTTTGTTGCCGTAGGCCTTCAGATTTTCACATTTTCCCAGTTTTGTTTCCTTTGACAGAGGTTTTATCCCATTTTGGGGGTCTGAAAGGCAGCATCTTAAAATTGACTTATTTCCAACATTTTCAATTTCATTCCAGTGTCATGCCTGCTGTCCAGTTAATTCTGGTGGTGGTCTCTTGTTGTGTTTTGTTGGGTTACTGACCGTGTTGCGCCAGAAAATATTTGCAGTACAAATACTTCAGTTTTCAAATAATGCTGGGGGAAGGGTACCGGCAGAATAACTGTGCAACATGCAATGAGGAAAAAGACAGTTACCATCCTGGCAGTGTGAGGGAAAAGACTCAGGAAGATTTGACTGCTCTCTAGTTCTGCAAAGCCAAAGAATCCTCCGTGGAAGAGTTCAAAATTCAAAAAATGCAGGTACTTCCAGTGTGCTGATGCAGAAAGTTGCGATGATCGTCAGTCTCCTTTAGCATGTTAATTGCCTGCTCGCCCCGGGTCCCTAGACGGGGAAAAACAGAGATATAAATACTGTTGAAAATAAAAAACATGAATGTTGATCCTCGTTACAAGATCAAAATGACCTTCATCTGACCCCATGAAAGCTGTTTGGAATGTCCCGTGCACTGTGTTTTCTCCTTAGAGAGTTTCCCGGAAGGTCCCCGCGCAGTTCCGATCTCGCTATGTGGGGGATTTTCCATGCATAAGCGATAGGCCACTGTCAGAATCCGGCTTTGGCATGGAAGATCCAAACCAGTTTGGCTGTAAAATACCACTCCCATGCATGAACATTTGCCCAAAAAAAAAAATAGAAAAAAAGTGTGCACCTGATTTGTTGTGCCCTGAAAAACATTAGAGAAATGCAGTCTTAGAACACCCGGACTTTTTACTTGTTCAAATCTGCCCTCATTTTAAGGACTTAGTTTAGGGAAGATTTTTTTTGCTGCACACCAAATAGTGTCCCATTTTACACATAAAACATAAGCGCGAGCCCCTGATGCAGGATTGAATGCATCAAAATCTTTGGAGCATTGCTTGCAGAGCAGCATACACCAAACCAACGTTGTCACAAGTGCAGAGTGCAAAGCTGCGTCTGAATCATTTTGCACTTTGTGGAAACGGAGTTGCAGATATTGAAGAGGGCAGCATTTCTCTCGTGGAATCCGCAACAGTGAGGCAGTCACTTTCATGGCAGACCTACAACACATGTACATTTGCACTTTATTTTGATTGCATGCTTCAATGAATTTACATGGCCCACAAAGCATTGCCTACATTAGTATTTGTTTTAGCCAATCATAATAAATGCATCAGGCAAAAAAGGGAAGGAGGCGGGGCTTTAATTGGTTTGTTTTCAAGATGGCCGCCATATTCTTTTAAATGATTTTTGGTTAAACTTAACAAACTGATGTGTTTCATCATTAAGTGGGTTAAAGGTTACTGATATTTACACTGTGAACGACACAGAACTTGAGAGTTTAAAAATTATTGCACCGTTGCAAGTAAATCCTCTAAAACACATAGATTTGTGTTTGAATGCCTTATTTTGAAAAAGGAAAGAAGAAATTAGCCAGGAAAGCTTACAAATACAATTGATGATGGTACAAACATATCAAAGGAGCATTTAATCCTAACTTGGAGTAACAAACCATACATGTATCATACATATCATACATTGTATGTGTCTGCCCATGTGGGTGGCACATTTGATGCTACTGTGTGTAGACGGGCATGTTGACCAGCCACCACGCACGCAACTCACAATCTCAACTTTCTAACTTTCAACTTTCTTTAGACTTTCTAACATACCCAGTGTTTCTGATTCAGATTTTTTATTTTGAAAAAAATATTGTGCGTTTCTCGTTGATGTACCAAAAAGCCTTCCCGTTATTGCCCCGAACTTTTGATGGGCAGTTCATTGAACTGAAAAGCACCAGGTTCAAACAGAATTCAATAAAAAATATGTGTGGCTAGTGAGGGTTTTGAATTCAGTGCACCCTCCATCATGTAACCGGGAAGTCACTTTGCCACATACATGATGTGTGAAGCACACATAAATAATATTTGAGCACAACGTGCATGTATGCGTAGTAGCCCATCGGGGTACCAGGAGCCTAGCGGGTGATTCAGGTGTCTCGGTCGACAGTGAACCATTAGCAATCATGCAGATAATGATCATGTTCATGTACATGTATCTAGAAACGATGTGGAAAGTGAGTAACAGTCTGAAGAAAGAAGTTCAGACTCACCAGTATTTCATTTTCCGATATATTGCTTGACATTTTGGGAGGTTCTTTGCTCCTCATTTTCCTAAAATGAGAGAGCAGAAACTCCAGGTGGACTTCAAAATGGAATAGGGCAGGGACAGTAAAGTCTTTTTTTTTTTTTTAAGCTCACCTAATATACCGGTACCGGTAACCGGCACCCAAATTTTAAGAACATACATGTAACGCCATTTTGATTGTTCAGAATATGAAATGACTAAAAAGCATACGAAATGTACACAGTACGGCCTGGAAATGCTGTTTCTGGATGGTCTACATTCGGCCACACAATTGTTTCCTCTGCCTTTCTTTTACCTTTCCACGCCTAAATTGTGCAGAAAGCATTGCCTGTAATGGTGTTTGTTAGAGCCAAGCTGCATAAGTACTTCAATGTTCGTAAACATCCTTGACACCCAAATACGTAACACCTTTATGGCTGTTCTGAGTGTGAGAGACGAGCAGGCGATATGTATGCGGAATGACCGAGTAGCGCTGCTTTTGGATGATGGTTTCTAAATCAAGCCACACGTGACTGGTACACACCTTCCTGTTTCCATCCATCCCTCTTTCACAGAACTGGAAAGCGTGCAGTTGATCCCTTTGTCAACTCGTCTCACGTGGCATCCCCCCCCCGGCATCAAATGAAATTTTGTCGGAACAAAAGTGTGCATGCCCATTTAACAGAATCGATCGTAATGGAATTTTGACGGCTCAAATTTGGAGTGAGACTTTTTAGCTAAGCTTTCCTATGTGAAGACATTGTGAAGTGAGGCTGAAAAACGGCAGAACACAGAAATGTGTGGATGTGTGAAACACAACTGCGGTTCCATTTTCAGTGTAACTCCAATATCCTTTGCAGTCTCATACATGTACATGTGCACAAGTGTTGGCACACGGAGATTGATGGGACGTGGGCTGGGGTGGCAAATGGAGCTAATAAAGGGTTTTTTTGGTTTTTTGTTATCTTTACAAATTTAATTGCACGAATCTAATGAGGATAATTTTTTACAGGAACTTCGTTTCACTCCAAAAATGTGTAAAAAGCCAGAAATTCTGTAAGGAAATCCTAGTGCCCTGGGGGTCCCTGACAACTGTGGTAGTTGATAAGTCTTCATCAACGCAGTGGCTGTGGCTGATTAGCCACACACAGCAGTTGGCCATTTCTTTGCCCTGGGTTTTTTTTTTTTTTTTTTCTTAACTTTCTTCCTATCTGCCTACATGTAGCTCCCGGCACTGACAGGCCAGTCTTTGTATGACTGCCCACAGGTCCGTTGATGAAAAAATATTAAAGAGTTCCTGTTTGCCGGAGTGCGCTGTTTCATTAGGAGTTCGCTCCTTGACTGGCTCGATTAAAATTGTGCCGAGTCTTCGATGGGAACGTATTGGCAGCTTGCTAATTTGGAAGGCGGATGCAGCGTGCACGAGGAGGTTACAGATTCCCTTACGAATTTGTCAGTGCTTCTTTTTTTTTTTGTGCAGTGTCCAATCCAAACTGTGAACAATATTTGGCATCCCTTTTAGCTCAATTGCATTGAAAAGTGCACTTTTTTTTAAACAGTCAAAATTGCCCAGGCTTTCCTGGACAATTGAGGGCGCTGCTGCTGTGATGTCATCCAGGGAAGGTGTGGTTCAGTGCATAGGTGTATCAGTTCAAATTGTGTGTCCACTTAGAACATTTCCGAGAAAACATTTCTTGCTTTCCTGTTACTATGGACATGTACTTACACATCAGAAAAATCCCCCAAGAAAAGAAAAATTAGCCCCACAAAATCTTTTAAAACTTCAGCAGTGTTCGTGCCAAACCCCAATGTAGCATTGAGATCTTCCTCCGGGGGTGACATCACAGGTTTTCTTATTAATGTGGACATATCACTAGCCTGAAAAACCAAAGTGGCAGTTCTTGAGATTTGTATTAAGACGTATAACCAGGACATGTCAGGAGCCAGACAGTGTACTCATTGTAAGAGAGTGCTTCATATAAAAGTTGTTCAAAAGGCCAGTATTTCATTGAGGAATAAAAGGAAAGTGTTCCATATACGGGCAACACTTGATGCCCCTGTGCACAATTCTATGAGACTTGCCTGAAAAAAACTGAAGTTTTTTCTAAGTACATGTCTGGGAATTTTCCCAGCTAAATTACACTCTTTAGAATATGTTATGACATTCCAATGGCTGTTGTAATATTTTAGGGGAAAATTAGTGTTGTCCATATGGAACTCTTTCCAACTAAACTTAGTTTGTTAATAGTGGTAGTACGTGAATTTGTATGTTGCTGGCTAAAGAAAAAATTGTCCATCACCAAATTGTAGTCCTATACTTTTTCTGTAGGGCCGCGTTAGAATTTATCCAGTTTTGGGTTTCACGCAGAACTTGTGAAACACAGGAGATCTCTTACTGCTGCTCGGTGTATTGAAGACGGCAGCGTGTCCTCACTGCCGAGGGATGTGTATTTATTTTCAGACATTTTGTTAATGGATTCAGTTACGCGCCATTTCTAATTATACCGGCTTGCCGCTCTCGCTGCTTTACCGAGAAACCTGTCTGCACAGAGGTCTCTGCTGTCCGTTGAAGGAACATGACTGCTATTAGGTGTAATGAAGACGGAAACACAAGGAGCAATATCCGCCGGGAACCGTGCGGAGACGATGGCACCACCCGCTGTGGAAATATTCCCACGGATTGCTGCAGTAATTCCCCCCCCCCCCGCATGTATAGCTGTCTTTCATTCCATTGCTCTCTGGCTGTATAGCAGGTGCTTTAGTAGAGGTATTGGCTAGGCCCCCAAGTTTCCAGTTAAGTTATTCCGTTTTCGATTACGGCTTCTATTTATTGAGCGGCGGCATTTTTTGCCCTGCAAGTTTTCCTGAAAGACTCGACGAAAAGAAACAAAGAAGCGATCAGTCTGTGTTTGTGTGTGTGTGTGCTAAAGTGTCTTTACAAGTTAAGGCATCCACTTGCAGCTTTACTGACCTATCTAGAGACATTTTACTGGGCATTTCCAATGGCCCCTTTAATGGTGGAAAGCACAGAATTTTGTAGGATTTATACAGAACAGTGGCTCTGTGCAATCGTTTTCATGAAGCATGGCGCCATTGACAAAGGCCACTTTAAATGACCAGTGAAAGCATTACCGGTACCTCAAGAACCAGATTCATCTCTTCATGCCATCCACATTTATTTGCTTGCAGTTGTTTCCAATTATTGGGTTAGTTATTCTCTTGTGCCATCTGAAATGAAGATTGCATTTTTACAGTGGTTTCTTGAAAGGAAAATGTTACCGATTAATTGATATATCAACCAATCCGCCATGAGCAGAAGCACGCCCTCATCTATTGGAAAGAGCCATCTCGATGGGGAGTGTTCATTTCACTGGTAGCGACACGACCGTAATGCATGCATTTCATGGTCATTGGTTGGTTTGGTTTATTTTCATACATCATAATTCAAACATAAAGAAACAATGTTATTACAGAATAAAATAATAGATGATGGATGGCGGATACCAGACAGAAAGCGAAATGCTTATTCATGGCCTGGTTTCTTATTTGTTATAATAAAATCCACATGAGGCTAGAATTACTAAAAACAGAAGAGGGAGTAAAGAGAGTAAGATAACTGAAGGTACAGCTGAACGTTAGAATTAAGCAAGATTTTCTTTGTTATAACATCTCAGGAATTATACAATTCTAGACATGACTGCTTCATTATTAAGGTTATAAATGCACAGTAGATATTTCATATGCATACACAAAATACATGTACAATACAGGGTAAATAAACTATATTACACTGGAAAGAAGGATATTCTTCAAGTACTTTATAAAACCATGTATACTTCTAAAGTATGGTATTGGGGTGATTTTATTCCAGAGCAAAGGACCTTGATGTCAAACTGTTCCAAGAAATTATTTTAGTTCTTGCCTTTGCAATGTGAAACTTGGCAGTTCCCACCAAAGGATCCTCCGTTGCTAAGGAAATTTCTGCCCTCGGTCCTGCTCTGGGCTGATGAATGGAGTCACCCATCATTTCAGTTCACCACATTAATCTATTACCTGATGAAAGCATGACTTTTTGGTCACTCTATACATGTACCTGCACTCGCTGATAAAGTTGTTTTCTCGTTGAAGCACGTAAGATGACCTTTTATTCGCGTATTACCTCAGCGGAAGTCAGCCGTGGAGAATTGCTTCCTTGTATTCCCCTGCCTGCAGTTTGTCCTGCTATTGAGATTTCCCCCCCAACAATCGGCCAAGGTTACGCTTCAAAAAAAAAAATCAGGTTAGCTGTTAGTTTGTGTATTGCTATTGGGCTGTAGACCCGTTACTAGTAATGTAGCGAGGCATGGAACCAAATATAGCCTGGCATCACCCTTTTAACGGCTTACAGTGAGTACTATGGTTTCTAGGAACAGGATCAAAAATGGCTTCCCTATGAATAGTACCAGGTGTGATAATGACTTGTGCATGTAGAAGGTTTAAACTTCCATTTTGCTGCAGATTCCCCCCCCCCCATGAGTTGTGTCTTAATATTTATGTCCATGTTCATAATTCGTTTCAGAGTCAGGTCAGGCACTCTCCCCCTCTTCCATCTCTGTGGCCCAGGTTCGAATCCATTATGGATTGAGTTTTCCGTCCTCGCCTTATTCTTCCAGTCCCAACCCAGTTCATTCCCTCCTCGGTCTTCCCCCGGGAATATCTTGGCTTTTCTTCCCACCTCTAAAACTGAACATGACTGCATGAAAAAATAACAAATAAATATTTGAATATTTTTTTACGTATTTTGCGATTTTTATTATTCTCTCAGGTTTTCCCCTTAAATTTCTTTCATTCCTTTAACATGACCTCCCACATGTACATGTATATTGCACTCGTGTATGGCACATACGGTTGGCATCCAAGCCGTAGTATACAGCTTCGTTCAGTCCCGTCACAGCTGCACCCAAACATGTGTCCCAACACTGCCGACAAATGTCAGTGGACATCACCGCAGAGCATGCCAACCAGCAGATGTTGTATAATTTGTTTACATTAGGTGCCCCACTACCCTCAACCGTGTCACTGAACGCGTGTCCACAATCAAGATATTCATTTGTTGTGGCATGTACGGTGAAGCTAAGGTTGTTTTTTTTTTTTTCAATTAAATTTACAATGTTAAATTTAAAATTTACGATGTTAAAATGTAGGAAGGGGTTCGTACTTTTTTCAGTGTTCAGCAACAAGAATAAAACACATTGCCGTCATTCCTTTGCCCATCGCCGAATATAAGATGCATCTGTTTTTTACTGCTGCATATCAGAGTGGATTTGTCCCTCCCCTAGAAAATGGCTTCCGGCTTGATGTCATTGGTCCATTATCGGAGTCTGAAATTAAGCATGATCCGTACGGCTCTTTTCCTGGCCTGTCTGCGGCCCGGTACAGTGTAATATAGGCTTCTGGTGACATATCTTTAAAAAACAAAAGGGGATGGGAGAGGGGGGGTCACTCGGGGCCCAGGCACGAAAGAAAGCAACCCTTGTTCCCTTTTTAGACAGATGACGACTTTGAGGAGTCTGCCGCCCGTGTATGAAGCAGTTGGATGATGATGATATGACCGAGATGGGTTCTCATTCCCCAAGGGCCCGTACCGGTTGTATCCATAGATATGTGTATAATACACTCCTGCCGAGATTGGCTGCGGGCAGCAATACATGTTGACATCATTGGGCATTGATTCTTTGAGACAGAATTGGATTACCCCCGCGCGGCACGCGGGAGTACAGGAGAAAACAAGATTGAAACGAATCATTTTTTTGTGCATCCAAAAAAAAAAAGAGGGAAAAAAAGGCTATTAACATACTGCAAATCTTAATGTTCGTTACCCTCGCAAAGAGGGGCGCTGTTTAAGGGGCAACTTGACATTGTGTTGTGGTGTTCTTCAGATTCCAGTTTCACTCATTCGTCAACCATCCTTCATTTTCACATACCGCAACACAGAACTTCTGCCTATCAATTTAACATTAAATACCCTGGTCCCAAACTTTGGAATACTCTGCCATCCTCACTAAGATTTTCAAGATCATGTACCATCTTTAAGCGGCAGCTTGCGATCTTTCTCATGTAAAGCAATATAATTTTCATTGTCACAATGACTACTTCTGATCATATTCGTAGCCGTAAAAATTACTTAACTTTTTCATAGTCCATTTTCAACAATTACTCTATAATTGCTTAGAGCTACAATTATTTGTTGTTTCTTATAGTAATATGTATGTATGTTTTGTTGAAGGGCATGCCTAACAAACGCTTTGCTTTTAAGGTGTTGCCACCTCTCCTGGCATATATATGTCTTTTAGACTTGTCTTATTATTATTATTTCTGCCATGGGAGGAAATAAATGTGTGTGTGAACTAAAACAAAAAACTGCCGCCGTGCAGGCCACTTCTTGGGGGGGTGTAAAGAGAAGTGACGACTGATGTAAATGTTACATCACAGCCTCCAAGGGATTTATCAGCCGCCATTTAAATTTGAAAATCGAGTGTCCTTGTAATTGCTTTTAAAGTAGAAACAAGGTGACAAAGCTGCTAATGTTGTTGTTAGTTTGTTTTGTTTTTTGACACGCATTTCTCATTTTTGTTACAAAATATCAAGGTGTCCAAAATGGCCTTTAGGGTGTTCAAAAGACACAGAACCACCTGGCTAAACCATTGTAGCTTGCATTTGTTCCACTGTTAATTTTTATATCCGTCCAACTAAAAAAAAATGAATACATTCAAAAGAGAATGTTTACTGCTGGATTAAAGTTTAACTAGTGGCTGTGTGATGCTGGCCAGACCACACTGCACTGCACGCCCAAAGGCAGATTGGATCCATCCTGAGCCGGTATCGCAAGATATTAGTTGGACTCAGGAAAGGTGACCTGATCGTCCGCTTTCCCCTGTCTTCCTTTTTTTTTTTTCTTCGAAAAGATCAATTTTACTGGCCCCCATGGCTGAGATTTCTATCAGTGGCACTCCTGATTTGGTTTTATAGTCAACTTTCTGTCAGCCAAAGGCAGTGTAGAAAATATTGAAAGGAACTTTAATGCTGTTCTGTGAGATCAGATACATTAGTGTTATCAGATTTTCCCCAGCTATCTTGTTTCCCTTTCTTTCTTTCTCATTACATGCACTTGCGCTAATTAAAGAAACTGTATTGAAATTTTGGAATGTGTACAGGCATGAGCCTGGCAAATTCAGTATGTTACAATCGCCTGCACTGGCTCACCCCAAGTCTAGAGGTATGAGTTCTCAGATCCGCATTGCGTGTTGGAGATGTTCCATATTTGGAATCACTGGAGAAAAAGAAGAGATGTCTTATTCCACTGTCTGTTACTCATGATGGCCTCGGCTATTGTTCGCTCTAGTGGCTGGAGTAGACATTTCAAGGGCTTCTTTCCCCCTTCATTCCCAACCAGCCCCTCCCCCAGTGAAGTGAAAGAATTTTTGGGGGGGGGGTGAAAAAAAGAATAACTGTGGTTGTTTTGTCAGTTTTTCAATGAAATAGGAATGATTCACGACATTGTGAACATGAAGCGTCAATGTCAAGTTGCGTTGGTAACTGCGTGACGCTTCGGTGCTTTGAAATAGAATCAGACATCCAGCAAATGTGGTTGTTGCGGGTCTGTGCACACAGGAAATGTTTTTGAATGACTGCCATCCCGAGTGGTGTCAAGGAGAGGTATTTATGATTTGGTTGGAATTGCCAGTGTGGACCAGGCATGGGGAATAAGAGCCGTGCGTGACTGGTATGTCATGGAGTCGCGTGATGTCGACCTTTTTCCACAGTGCGGTGGATGCTTCCAATTATTTGAGGCGTCTGACGGTGGCTTTTTATGGTGTCGTGAAATGTGCCTGTTATTGTTATTTGTGTCAATGCGTCGTTGCTCCTTTCTGCAAAGAGCAGAGAACCAAATGTCAGATGATTTCCGGTCCCTTCCCCCTCTCTAGTGAGAAACCTTTACCAGTGGGAAACTTGGAGAGCTCTTTACTTCAGCTGAGTTCCCACTCCCACCCACGGATTCAGAAGTTTGGCCCGCACTCCCGATATCAGTGACGGTGATGTGCGTGCCTATCTTTTAGTTTCTCACAGTGAACCGTTTCGTTTGAACAACTACATGGCGCGATAGTCTGTCGTAACAGCGCAGTCACATACTAACTCACGCGCGCGCTTTGTTCCCGAAAGACCTTGGCTCTTTGAAATACCGAAGTGGCTCTTGCCTCTGTCGCTTGCAGCCCACACGTGGGCTGGCAGGTCATAAGTCATAAGACTGCTCCAGGCATCTGTCAATGCATTATGATTGATCTCTTTGTTGCATACTGTTGTTCATCAGGTTACGGCCTGAAGGTTTACTCATCATGTAGGCTGTTTTTTTTATTACCCCACCTGCAGAAGTGGTCTGACGTCAGCAACATTGATGTCAGGTGGTTAAAAATAGAGATAATTTGTCCATGTAGTGCTCTCAACTGTCTGTGAAGTCTTCTGGTTGGTAGCAGTTCTGTAAAGCTTGGTTTGCTGGAATGTACAAAAACATCGGGAATTATTTCAAGCACCAGTGGCGTATGGAGCAAGCCATAATTTGATCATTATGTTCACAGAGAAATGTGAACTTTTAGTCAGTTTTTGGCAGTTGAAACTGGGCAGAGTGATCTGTACATTATGTGTAGGAATGAGGTCCCGAAAAGGAACCATTGCCTCAGAACTCGCTTTGAATGCCAGAAATGTAGACGTATGGGAAAGTAGACCGGATAATTAAACTGAGTGGTTTCTTAACACACTCTTGGGAAAATAATGGACAATGTGAAAAGCTTTTTAAAAGTTCGTTTAGACTTGTGCAAAAGGGTGAGTCCGGGTATTTTCATACCATCGGGAACATTCAGTTTTACAGGGAAACAGAGGCCCACAAATGTTTAGAAAATGCTGCACCAGAGAATGACTTTCCTAGACTGCTCAAGCAAGTACGACACCCTAAAAAAAAATACATAAATAAGAATAAAGAATTTAAAAAATTGTAAATTCAGAGCTGTGTATTTTTCCCGCCAAAGTTAATCTGACTGTGGCAGGGTGTTTGGTGCTACGGGAATTACACTTTTACAACCCTACAGCCTGCAGGAGGAGGGTACCGTACCAGTACATTGGCAAAGAGGCTAGTGTGGTACCTTCGAATTGATGACTGCTTTTTACGAGTCGTGGATTGAGTATTCTCGTTCATCACCCCAGATTGTCACTTTCCAAAAGGACAGAAGGGATGCTCCACTGGTCACTGATCCCCGCCCTTTTGGGGAGGGGGGCTTGTTTTCTTTTTTGTGACAGCTCTACTTGAAGATTCCGTCTTTTACACCTTGAATTTTGCCCAACCAAAGGCCAATTGATAAGGGTGGCTGTGCTGGATTCTCTCCCCCCCCCCCAAAAAAATTGTGTCGGTGCAGTGGCATTATCAAGCGTCGACTTTCTGTGGGCAAAGTTCAACATATCGGTGAAAAAAATGAAAATATTAAGTGTGGTTTGCCTCGACGAATTACTGTTAATACAAAATCTTTATGCAGAGGTTCTTTATAATTTGCTTTTCTGCCGAAAAGCTAAATCCCCATTTTACCCAGTTAAGTTGATAAGCGTGTTGTAGAATATGCGCCAGGATCATGGTTTCATTTGCATCGTGGCATCGTTAGAAAAATATATCATGGCGTTTGTAAAGTTGCTGACTTTTGGCCTGTCACTCTGTCAAAGACCATGTACATGTACAATCATATCACCGTGTGTGACTGACCCATACTTGTTTGCTTTTGTTCTTTTTTTTTTAATGTGTATTGAGGAGATGCTGAAAGAATGCCATCAAACAGATGCTGAAGGAGATCTAGCTTTCAGGAATCATGGGAAGGGGGGTGCGACGTATGCCAAAGACACACCCCTGCTGTGGGGGGGGATCTGGGTCATAACCTCTGGAAAACAGTTGAATCTGTGAGGCTTTCTCCCACATTCTGAGGCAGCTTGAGAATGAATGTGATAACTTTAGCGTGGCATTTATAATTTGCGATCCATTATGCCAGTATTGTTGAATTATTTCAGCCTCTAAATGGGGAGTCCGGAGCCCCCCCCACCTTTCCCTCTCAATCCATTACTGAATGATGCCATCATGAAGTTTGAATGTGCCGTGAAAGTGCAGCGCTCTCTGTGCCATTTTCTACTGCAGCGGCTTCGGTGAAGATAAAAGCAAGCAGGTAAAAGAATGTTTCCGCCCCACTGGCGCCGTTCATTTGTCAGCCTTGGCATCACGGCCGAGACCTCCTGACATTTCAGCTGCGCCAATTGCCACCTCGACCAAGATCATTCTGTAATCCCAATGGGTAACTTTTATGACATCCCCCCCCTCCCGGCCACACCTCCTGCTGTGATGACACCCCTTCCCCTTCCCTGTCATACCATCAATATTGTTTCAATGTTCTCATGGAGAGCAAGTGTCGCCAGCTTGCTGTTGCGCCCGTCGTAAAGCCAGTGTTTTTATGATGGCTAATTTTGTACGTGGGCTGCAAGTTTTAACATAACAGCACACAGGGTGCTCCCATAATTGAATTCAATTGAGAGGTTCCAAATCCAGCCAGTCTAAGGTGGAAGGCCCGTGTTTGTAGTGTCAACATTTGTTGAAAAGTCAGTCGCCTCTGGCTCTTGTAGGCGTCCTAGTATGCATGTTCACTGATGTTACAGAAATGATTGTGACTTCTGACACACAGGCACATGCGAACATAGCAAATACAGAGGCAGACTGTGAAAAACTGCACTTCCCAAGGCTGATCTTGTACGAATTGCAAGAAAGGGCCCACATTTATTGTCACAGTCGTAGAATAGAATCGTTTGGGCACATGTGCGCTGCTGCTCCAGTTGAGGTCAAAGCCAATAAGAGTTGTGAGGATTCACCGGGAAGATGCTATTAAAGTGGCTTTCAAGTCATTGGCAAATTGGATATCTAGATATACCTTGATTGAAAAATGGGGAGTCCTGATAAGTGTTATTCTGGTAGAGTTTCATTTAAAAAAACCTTATCACAGCCAACCCAATGCCAAGTTCATTGTAGGGACCACCAAAAATGGCCCTAAATATGGTCAAATAATACTTTTTTAATTAGGGCATGAGATTTGTCTTCGTATGGAAAGAAATTGTTGGTTATACATGCACATGTATCACCATTTTGTATCATTGTATCAAGAAACCAATTATGTAAACCTGCACATTTGAATGCAAAATATGCACTGCATGTAGATGTCAGATAAGTAAAACCAGACAAAAGGATAACTTTTTTTCTGAGGCACATGAAGCTCCCCTATGTATGCACGGCATACGCATACCATTTGCAGTGGTCCTCAATATCAACATTGCAACACACTTATGATTGGAACATGTGGTCTGACGAAAGAGGGCGTGCGTGCGCACATGCATGTGTGCATTAGCCCTGACCCCGGTGCATATTGCCAGATGATAGAATGTGAAACATGCTGGCATTTTTCATCGGGAGGCTTTTTCAATTGAGCATGGCTCAATTGAACATTTGTCAAATGGGGCACCTTCCATGCATATTTTAAATCCCACATGCGAGTGCTGCCGTCACATCTCACGAATGAGTCCGTTGGGGAATGGATTAAAAAAAAAAGATCGGACGAGCCGTGAACAAGATGAATGACGGTACCTTGTGTATGTCAGCTGCTTTGTATTTACCATCCAAAATTGCAAACAAAGTGGAGGGGGGGGAAGCAGACCGTTGTGCTCATCACAAGTCCTGATTGCTTGACATATTTAGACCTGCTCGACCTTGCTTGACAAATCAGGTTACCAGCCAAAATGTCTTGTGAAGTATATTTCTTGTGAAAGTATTTAGCTGTCTTGGTTAGCATGACAATCACATAGAATTTGAGCTGATAAGCTTATCGTGCTGATACATATTCTGTCCTTGAGCAGCTCTATGAAATGGGCCCCGCTTGTTGATCTTTCTGTTGAAATTGTAAACTCAAATGTTGCTCACTGAAAGCATTTTTTGAGAACGGGTACATTGCTGGTCAGTTTATTACCATGATTTCAAACAGCTATGAATCCACAAATAAATTGGGGGAAAAAAACAGATACAATCATAGCAATTTTTTTGTGCACAAATCAATCAACACTGAAGTTGACTCCTTGGAAAGACATCTCAGTTTGGCTTATGAAAATGGAAGCTCACAGTAGTATAAAAAATCCACAGGCTCAAAAATACCTATCAAAGTGGCAACACAAAAATTGGAAATAAGCAAAGGTTCATTGTCAACAAATTGCGCTGAGTATACCCTTAAAGGTAGATACTTGTAGACAATTTCATTAACCCTAACCCTCCTCAATCCTCCAACAGGTGAAGGATTGAGGAGGGTTAGGGTTAATGTATGCATTTACATTTATTAGCGGGGGACTTCGTATGTAATGTTTTCTGGGAACGTACTTTTATATTCCGAGCTTTTATCAAAAGCAATTAAAGTGGGCAGATTACAAGAAGAAATGCTGTATTGCATGTTGGGGACCTATCAACAGAGCAGCCACCTGTTCCTGATTGGACCGTCGATCTCGTTTCACCATGATCCCATTTTTTGGGCCTGGCTGCTGCATCCCAAAAGTGGCACGGCATCGATCATATTTCACCTGGATGTAAACATAAACTGCAGTGTAATTTAGGGCGGGGGATTACTCCGTGGGCATATTGGGGGGGGGTTTCTTTGGTTTCCCCCCCCCGATACAATTCACCCCTACACAAGGCCTGTCAGTGGCCACTCAAGGTGAGAGCGACAGGAAAGGGAAGCAGGGAAGATGGATGAGGGTGGGTCATGTTCAGTGTGAAAGATGCTTCTTCACATTTTGCTCGAATTGGGATGTGTGGTAGGCATCTGGAAAACAGGACGAAGAGCTACAGAAAATGGGGGAAGAAACTGGTTCGATATTTCTTGGAAGCGGATGTGGGAAGTGTGGCAGTGTATGGGCAAGGCGGAGGAGCTGGTGGCACCTCCATCAGTGCGATTACGAGGAGCAGTCAGCGAGAGGCTGTTTATAGCCGTGATGGACGAGGCAGAGTGAAGGTACAGAATGACAGTGTGAGAGGGGTTCCAGGGAAGCTACAGACCCCTGACCACGCAATCATGGGCTGTGTTTGTTTCACACGGATCCCGATCACGATCGGCAATCCGTCGTTAGTTTGCAGACACCAAAACACGCCTCGTTGATTGTGCGAACCAGTGTTAGGATCATTGATTGTAACAAAACCAAAGCGCCCCCTTGCATTTGCATCCAGCAGAAATGAGCTTGTCTGGGGGACGAATGCCCAACCGCTTGCCTTTCATAAATATTTACATGCAGTAAGCGTGTGGTTTTGTTTGCAAGTCGCAACCTGTCCGAGTCGGACTAACCTCTCTTAAAGGTTACATCCAGGCGTGCCAGCTGTACACCGACCAATACCATCTTTGTTTACTGTGTTATATTTATGCTTGCCTAATGTAGAAAAAAAACAAGTGACCGTACAATAAACAAAAGAAGAATACAAAAAACCTTCAACCTGGTAGATTGCCTTCTGACATTTCCAAACACGACCGCAGCATTGAATTCGTATCCGTCACCCCGCTGGCAATCCGCAAATACATATGTGCAATATAGATTTCTAAATGCAACACCGGATAGCATTGCCGAGTCATTTTGCAGATGGGCTTCAGCCGAAGGGAGTTCACCGGTTGCAGTAGCAATTCAAACCTTCTCTTCCCCCCCCAAAAAAAAAATATCTGGGGGGGTTGAACTTCTGCGTGGCAGAAGAACTTCAATCAGTGAAGAAGCCCTGCATTATTAATCAAGAGTAAAGGAGCATCTTCACATAGTTTTTCCGCTCGTTCTAATGGCTTCCCGCTCTCATCCGATCAAAAGGATATTGGTTGTATTTCCCACTCACAGACAACTTCAATGTTTTGCCGTGTTTGGACCGCATGTACACGTACAGTATGTCGAGGATATTCAGGCTATTATAAAAAATCATTCAGAAAGCCAAAGTGAATGGCACGATTTTTTGGGAGGTTTTTTTGGTGGAATTTTATTACAGGCACTGTAGATAATTTACACTGCACATCGTGTATCTGTGCATATATACACCGGTATGTAAGACACGGATGGTCACACTTGACTGAATATGCATGTATTTCCCTTGTGATGCTGCCTTCCCAATCACGTCATATTTCTAGCTTTTTTATTTCTCTGATGCATCGCTTACGTCTTGTTACGTCTTTGTTTCCAGGGGTATGGAGTGGAGATGTAAGTTTTATATTTGCTTGGGTTAAGTACATGTAGCAACTTGAGTGCCGGTTATACAGTTCCTAGACATTTCCTATCAAAGAGATGACCTCATTGACAGGTGGTCCCATTTCAAATTCAAGCAAAATTAAGCTGAAAGTTGTGTGCTGTTTTCGGTTTGTTTCCAGGTGTGATGTTTTTGTCACGATGGGAATGGCACGCTGAAGCGATGGCATTTGTTAGAAATGGTTTCACATTCTAGCGACTTTGAGGGAATGGAGCCTGTAAACATGTATGTATTGGTGATGGCAAAATTCCCCCGCGGTACATGCATTGTCAACATGATCAACTGGTCATAGACAGTGCTGTAGGGAGTCCATCACACAACATTCAGTCTTGACAGCAGCCACAGGCTATTTGTATGAATTGTGACAAAAACAGTCTTTGCCGTTGTGTACCATGTTACCTATGTATCTTGCGAAGTCTTGAGAAGGGATGTTTTATGTGCAAGAGACCTCGAAGCACTAACATGAAATCAGTCTGCCGGTAGAGGAATAGACTGATTAAGAGATAAGTACAAACACAGATTCTCTGTCGAGATTAGAATGGAAATGCGTAGGTGTCAGTGATGACGATCAACGCATCTCTTCTATATGTGCAGGCCTTGATTGGATGCTGCACGGGCAGCGAGTGCTCGAGGAGGGCCCTATCCCAACACATCTTGTGTCCATTCAGGGCACCTTCCCACGGGGGTAATGAAGAAGGTGTTGTCTTTCACTTTTGGCGAAATGGAAGCAGTTCGGGAGACCTTCAATTGTACTGGGGCATGCTTCAGAAATGGGCTTCTGTGGCATTTTTGGTGATTGCCAGTTTTTCCCCTCCTGAAAACAGACACAAATCCTTCCCAAAAAAAAGGGGGGGGAAGAAAAAGACAAGAAAAGTGTAGAAGGGTTGAAGTTTGCCAGTTTCCTTCATAAAAAAACCTCAAATGTTATCCCCCTCCTCTTTTGATGGATTGCCGGTCTGCTGTTCCCGGCTTCTGCCAGTCCCAGTTCTTTTCAGAACCACACATACTCATAAGAGATATATTTTCTTCGCATGGTGCTACCGCAAGCCTTTCTACCTTTTGCTGTCTTTCACCATAAATAGCCTGAAATGCCATCAGTCTAGTGTTATTGAGAACATGTTCATGTACTCCCCTCCCTTCCCTCAGAGAGAGCTTATGTCCTCTGCTTCAAACTGCCAGTGCAGGGCTGAAATTGTCCGTTGGAAGAGTACTGATTTGACAATATCAGAGGACATGGGTACACATCTCTGTGCTGACAATTTGCTTGGTTTGACTGATATTCTACAAGTACTTGCAGAAATGGGGGGGGGTTGGAGGGTTGTGAAGACCTGATTTTGATGTGGGAGAAAATTAAGGTGTTGATTTAAACTTGGGACCATTTAATGGCACAATGTGCTTCTACATGTAAGTGTTTGCCTGTTTGAGTGTTTTACTTTAACACCACCGTTGTCTTTGAAAAGTTTGAAAATTTTTGGTTTTTTCTCACTTTTGTGGCCAGAGGCCAAATTACAGTGAAAAACACACAGGATTTGAATTAAAAATACATTACAAATCATTACAAAAGCAAAATTCGACAAAAGTAACCATTAATACGATAAAAAAAATACACTACAATACATGTACATTAAAACTGAGTTATTAAAACCAAGGAACACTTATTAAAAAATGCATAGTTTCTTAAAAAGAACAACATGCAAATTGCACGGAGAGAAACACAGACATTCCTAAGTATTAAAGTACTCCAAAAGTAAGGGAAGCCCAGTGGGTCAATGACCACGCATACATACATGATGTATAATAAAAAAAATAGGATCTATCCATTTAGTAGATTGATAAAATGTAGAATGGGGCTATTTCTAAATCGAGATGTCCTAAAATGAAACTGAGAAACACTGTCAGCTTGCAGATACTGTCCTGCCGTCGATCATTTGCTTTCCCTATCTTGTTTGCCATTAGCATTACGGGTACATGTGCAAGCAAGAATGTAGAGCATATAGCCGATGTTTGATGCATAATTTGAAATCATGCCAATATGGCTTGAGCTGTACCTATGTAGTCAAGCCACAAGGAGCAAACTGTTAGCCTAGGCAGTTGTTTATTTGAGAGTGGACATAAGGTCCTACTCAGCCTCAGACATATCGTGAGACATATATGGCTTATGGCTATATGTCCACTTTCAAATAAACAAACATAAGTTGAAATCATGCCAAGATGGCTTGAATTGTGCCTACACAGTCCAGCCAAGAGGAGCAAAGTGTTAGCCTACGCAGTTTTTTTTTTTGCATCCAGCGGTATCGTGTTATGATGGACACCATCTTACAGTCCAAACATGGGCTTTGACAGCATGTACAAGCGACAAGCATCTCCTATCTCGTTTCTCCAGGCAGCTCATCTTTCTTGCCCCACGCAGCTTCCCGGAATATTCAAAGACCAACAGTGTGTGACCAGCCGTTTGTCTCCGTCTTTCAGCGTGGCCATCTGCCCCCGGGCTTGATACTCCCAGAACTCTGGCCAAAATTTGACATGCCTGTTGACACAGAATTGCAAGCCGAGCCCAAATAAAGAAAAAAACCCAACAAACCACAAGCCGTGCTGTCATCCAATCCATCAGCGATGTTATTCAGTGTGTTGTTATGCAGTGTTAATACTAGGTCGGTACAAGTGTTCACTTTTGATGCTGTGAATACCACTCATCGCCTGAGCTCAGCTCCGCAGCTTGCTGGTGCTGGCGTGTTTATGATCAACACATAAATGGTTCATCCAAGGACACTGTGCTATCTGTTGATGAAAATGGACTTGGAAAAATAATCCTCAGTTTGATGCGTGTTTTGCCATGGAGTCAACATCTCCACACTCCACTTCAACACACAACTTTCAATTACAGTGACATGTTGTAAATTTCAATGTGGGCGTGTATTTAAAAATGGAATACAACAAATGGAGGATTGTGTTTGTACAGCGGTGTGCTTCACTTTAAGAGTCCTCCTGCCGTTCACTTTGATATTTACAAAATGTGGTCAAATATGCAAGGGCCATACAGAAGATAGCCGTCTGTCCTTTCCAAATTGGGCCCCCGGGGGTGAAAAATAATTAAAGATGGCCGTCTGACGAACCAACTTGGAGGCAATATGACCTCTCTTTTCCCCGGCGTGGGGAAGAGAATGATGACTTGTGCCAATGAAGAGTCTTTGGAGGTTATGTGGACTCTGCCGGGCATTGTGACAAACTGCCTGACAATTTACATGAATCGGGCAGACTCGGGTGCACTCATTCAGTCTGTCCCCGGCCATCGCCACTTCAGCGGAGATGAACCTTGTCGTTCCCGGCTTCCTCGGGAGATGGTCCCCCGACCCCTCTCGTCTTGATGAGTAGGTCTCCTCGGGTGCCTTCTTGCATAGGAAGGGGAACACTGCACGGGCACAGTGCAATACATGCTGTGAATGCAAGGACTGCAAGAGATTGGAGGAATAGGTCGAAATCGTACATACGAATTGTGAAGCAAAGGTGGAGCACTCGGACTAGCCTGCTGTCCTCTTGATGGCAGCTCAAGTGTGTCTGTGTTGATTCCTTCTCGTAATGCAGTGATGAGGCGCTAATGTCTTTTGTGTTATTTTGCAAGTGTCCTTCAGTGTCACAAAGGGGAGGAGAGACTTGCGCGCAGAGGAGGGATTAGATGTGGTGTGCTGGAGATAGTGAGATAGCTATGATGTGATACTGCTGCACGCAGAGCCGAATAAGTTGGAAGTCGCTAAAGCCACATTTGAGGAAGAGGCCCTTATGAGAATCTGACAAGATGTAAATAGACAGGACCCCCCCCCCGGTGCTTTTGACCTGCATGATGCCTATTAACTTCAGGATGCCAAACTTGAACGATTCATGCAAACAGAGCTTAGTTCGCTCTCTCTAATGCAGACTAAAACAGATGTGTAGAGCTAGTTTGCTAGAGACATCAACGGACTAAGACAGAGTAAACTGAAAATTACTCATTTTGTGGGATGCAGTCACACTGAATGAATGAGCCCCGAGCTGGATCAAGAGAGGGCGCAATTTTCCTGGCAACGGAGGCTCCTTGGGTAGGAACTGCACTTTGCTGGACCACAAACGACTATGAAATGCGTGCGTTATGGTCACGTGGCTACCAATAAAATGAACATATCTGACCAACATTGCTCTTTTCAAGCAATGAGGGGGTGCTTCTGCTCAAGGCAGATAGTGATGACCAAAAAGGAACTGAAGTGGCAGAGGGACATTTCTTTAAATCATCCAGAGTCCCCTGTCCACATAACTGATCTTGATTCATCTGAAGACCGTGAGGCAATAACATGTCACTGCTGAAAGGCTCCAACCTCTGACTGAAATGAGCAAACTTGCGAGAAGATAATTGTCCTAAGCAGTCCCTCCAGACTGTCAAGTTTAATGGGCGTGAGTTTGTAAAGCACGAGGAAGAACTGAACAGAGTCCCTTGCCCTTATTCAAAGATGGCCCATTGTGCCGCAACAAAGACTTAATTAGGTTTGATGACTTCTGTCATTTGACAGAACAAGTGGGGGAAAATGAGAATTGATCATCGCAATCAGAGTCAGGTGTGTGCCGAGTATTGTCGGCGTAATTATCAATTAAGTAAAATTGCATCATCAATTAAGTAAAGTTGCATCATTGGCTGATTTGTGTGTTTCTGGTTGCATGTTGCAGAAGAAATTCAAAGTGCTCAAAGTGTGCATTGGTCGTAATCAAATTTGTGGAGCATTGTGGATCTTGACTATTGGATTCTGCCAACTACACGTTTGCATGTTTTTTGTTCCATCTTTTGAGTTTTGGTTCTGTCGTTAGGGAATTAAGAACTTGTGTTTGCGTCTCTGCCATAGCACTACACGTTTGCATGTTTTTTGTTCCATCTTTTGAGTTTTGGTTCTGTCGTTAGGGAATTAAGAACTTGTGTTTGCGTCTCTGCCATAGCAATGAAAATGGGAAGGTTTTGGATATTTTCACTGTGTGCCTGCACTTGGATATATATTCCTCTTGGGCAAAGATCTTCAGCTTTGTGCTCCAATATTTGATAGTGGACTGTGTACATTCAGTTGACAATGGATTATGCACATTCAGTTTAAAATTGGATTGGCACATACATTTGAAAATTGGTTGTTGGAAATAAGTTGTGCCCATTCAGTTGAAAATGAATTGTGCATTGGACCTGCTTTTTAAAGCTGTCTGAATCACCAGCCCCGGTCTGTTTACATCTACTAAAAAAGTGTAATTGGAGGGCACGATAACATCATATACCAGTACATACAGGGTAATTGATACCAGGCAAGTCTGATACACATGGTACATGTAGCACCTTGAAAAATGTACTCTGAGTTCAGTCAACCTGAATGCGCACTGTGTTTGATAATTAAGTGGATTACCTAGACAAACATGTGGCTGGGGGAGGTCAAAACTAAGGCTGAAGCTCCATATCAAGATGTTTATTCTTCCGGTATCATACTGCACTTTGAAAATTCAAAACAGCCCCTTCAACAGAAATTCAAGGATTTTTGTAGTGGATAGTAATATTGAATGCTGCTAATCTTTTTTTTAAAAAAAGATCGCTCGGAATTTGCCACAGCCTTTTCAAAACATTGGTTTGTTACAGACGGGTATGTCATCATGCTTTGTGTTGGTTTGCATTGAAGAACAAAACTATGTGGGTCAAATGACTGTGTTGTCTCAAATAGCCCCAGTCTTGATGCCACGGAAGTGCAGCATGCCCTGTGGCCTTTCCAGGCAGGGTTAGCGATATTGCCTTGGGTTGGGAAAAATATAGGCCTCCACAGAAAGTGAAAATGCTCCGTGGTAGCTTGCCAGAAAATCAAAGTGGGTCCTGAAAAAAAAGCACTCGGACCATCCCTGGATTGGGGGCAAAGTTTTGCAGATGTGCGGTTCAGTGCATGGCTGTTCACTGCCGTCTGTCTCTTGTTGCTACCGTCCACATCCTGCCTGAGGCAGGGTTCAGATTGAATTCTTGTACTCACCTCATTTATTATTGTTGTTTTTTTTTCCCCTGTATTTCCCTGGGAGAATTGGCTTGTGTTTTGTGAGGACATTGGAGATGTGCATTTCCTGTCTTGTCTTGCCTCTGAAGGCTTTTTTTTTTTTTGGTTAACTCTTCTTGCCCCAATTAAGTGTTTCAGACCCTGAGAGAGCCATGGCCAGACATTGGGCACGACATGTCTTGACTCCTCTCCAATGATAATTTTTGTGTCCTGTCTGATTTTCCGAGTTGTACCAAGTTATTCCTCTTCCTAAGTATATTTAAATATTTCCAATATTTTATAGTAGGTTGATGAACCCTTGCAAGTGTTAATCTGTCTTTTCCACTAAAAGATAGAGCTCACTTCCAGAACCGAAATCAGTTTCCATGGATCTCTCCCATAAATTACAGATTAATATACTATCCAGTTTCAACTCAGAATGGACGAATCAGTGGCCCTGGAATGAGGACAGAAATCTTGCCCCTCTAAGTGATGAGGCTTTGTGTCTTTAATATCAATGTGACACTCACATGTACATGTACGTAATGTGGATCGCCAATGTACATCTGAGTTCATATTGCTCCATATTAAAAATTGGCCAGTCGCAGTCGCATTTATAATAAAAATGTCGGGCAATAAATCAAAGCAAATGCAATTCTCCGGAGCCTGCAGTGCCCCTCACAGCCCAACCCCTTCCTCCTTCAGATTGCATTTTAGATTGATTGGGGCATAGAACCAGTTTAATAACTCTCCGCGCAAGATGGCCTCCTTCGGCCCCAAATGCTTGATTAGCTGGAGATGGGACTTTCATTTTTCGTCATTGTTATAGAAACCAATACTTGACGTCAGGAGCAAATTTATCACTAATGTGAGTTATCAGAGAAGGGAACAGGTAATCAGTTGGGCATTTACTGAGACTAAAAAAAGCTCCATAGCAGTGATGTAAAATCATATAGCGAATGACCACTTCTTAAAAAACTTGGCAAATCTGTCATGTATGGTAAAATTTGGTTCTTGTCGGAGCTGTAAATTTTTAGTAGTTCTTGTTCCACCTGTGTATTTCTCTTACTATTGTGTCAAACATTACTTTTACCTTTACAAAAATTGGAAATTGGGTTACAAAATGACATTCTAAACGCATATACATTTCCAGGTGTTAAGAGTGAAATTATACGCAACTTAATGTATGTGCCCAATAGTGAAACCCAAAAACAGTTTTCCGGCAAGTTTTTCTTTGTTTTTACTTTTTGGTAAAATTTTGCAATTTGGTATAATGGACTATTTTCATATTTGATCCAATGGAAAGTTGCATATTCAAATATTCAATTAAATTCCCCATTGACTCAGCCCCACTCAGGACAATTGTGGATACAGTGACATAAACTGGAGTCCTAATTTCCATTTGGGTACCTTATGACAGCACATTAACAGAGACAAGAAACAGGAGAGTTGCTGATTTTGGATTCTGCCGTGGTCTTTGCTGTAGGCACAGCAGGGATGTCCACGCACGCCAAACACCTCGCCTCTCAATGCCCCATCTGATAATTGCCGCCTCTTAATTGGGAAATCAGCTGACACCTTTGGAATGGGAGCATCAGTGTTACAGTCATGACATCGTGGCATGCGCAAAAGGAGCATGCCGGCACGTCTCTGCGAAGAAATAAAAAAAAGAAAAACCGGTCGAACCGGAAGCGGGACTCGGCAAGGAGACTCCCTGCTCTCTCTGTGTCTAGTTCCCGGAGGATTGGGGGAGATGGCCGACGGAAGAGCAGTCACGGAATTCATACAAGCCTTTTCATCTTGTCCCAAGGGACCTTGTATGGCTTCAGAATATGATGGCTCGAGGCATCGGCGAGGTGTTCTTCCTGGAAAAAGGGGGCATAAATAATTTGTGGAAAGTAGATTGGTTCCAAGCTGAATGTACCTTGATCCTTAATAGCGTCAGGGGTTGTTTTTGTCAGTGTAGTTCTTTTGTTTTTGATGGGGAATGCCAGGGGGACTCTTTGATTCACTTGATAAGGCTACATTGTTGTTCCAACAACTACTTTGAAGTTTTCTTAGGTTAAGCCATCCTTTCCTTGTTGAAAGCACAGCATAATTGTCAGTAATGAGTCGGAGGCACTGTCAAACCCTAAAGAAGTGCACGTCTTGTCACATCCCTCTTTGTATTTTCATTCTAGGCAACCTTTAAAAATGCCTGTGTATTCTTCATATGAGGTAACTTTTCAAGCGGTATTAAGAAATATGCCTCTGATGAAGGAACTGCAGAAATTATTGGAAAAAAACGGCACCTGACTATGCACCATTTAGATTGGTTCAGCACTGTGTAGCTCGGCTCCTCTGTCATATTGACAATGATGGTACACTAAGCACAGACCCATGAAATTGATCTTATTTCCCCATTGACAAATTGTCAGGAATATTTCTGTACCAGTTGTTCACTCTGGAGAGAGGACAAAACCTAACTGTGGTTTACTAGGAATTGCTTTAACTAATTGAAACTCGTCATTTTTGTGTCACTGTTGGGACCGAAACTGCCCCAGCACTCTAGTTCCTGGATTTACGATTCAGTAGAATGGTAGAATGCAGACATGCAGATGGGACTGGGGAAGAACATTTTCTTGGTATTGGAAATGTGGGGACTGTTGTTTGGGGAAAAAAGAAAGTGAAGTATTTTTGTTCTGCCCCTGAGAAGTTACCTAACGTTTGTGATTGATACACTTTTAAGGTATTTCTTCTTTACTTGCTGCAATGAAGTTATCCTTAGTGTGCAGATCAAATCTGTGCACTGTGGCTTGGCGTCGCTAAAGTATTCCTATAATTTTTCTCTTTTCTTCCCATCTTTTGTGCAGCATGTGATATGAACGTGCATAAACGATGTGAGAAGCTGGTTCCCAACCTATGTGGGTCTGATCATACGGAGCGTCGTGGACGCATCGAGCTGAACATCAAGTGTGATGGCGCACAACTTCAAGTTGACGGTAAATATAAAATAACTGGCCTCAGAAGACCACTGCAAGGACACAAAGTGCCTATAAGCTATGCCAGATTTTTGTGTTAACTGCTTCAGGTGTTTGGTTTGGTTGGGTTGGGTTGTTTTGGTTAGTTTTGGTTTGGTTTGGTTTGGTTTGGTTTGGTTTGGTTTGGTTTGGTGGGGTGGGTGGGGTTGGGTCTGGTCTGGTTTGGTTTGGTTTGGTCATAGGGTTTCACTGATTCCGTGTTTGGTTTTTCAGATTTGTTTGTTTAATTTGATTTTTGGTTTTTTGTCATCAATTTTCCTGTTTTCATTCTAAGGTTTTCATTTTTCCCCTTGTTTCACTTTACCTGATTTTTCACTTTCAATCATTTTCCTTTTTTTGTTTTCATTTTTATTTTTCATTTTTTGTTTATGCTCACGCTAATCTTAATTTATACTTAGTAAAATATCCGCACATTTGTTGATTTCTATAAATCCTGAAGTGTGTTCACATGCATGTAACCTTAGGCCCATGCTTTACTCTGTGCTATTGCAGTGCCAAGCTTTGTTAAAATGAGCATGGCAATAGCACAGCAACAGCGAACTTAAAATAGATTAATGTTGTGCCACTACAGTTCCGAACACCGGTAGCACAGCATAAGCCATGAAGCTTAAGTGCTTGCCATGCCAAATGTCATTTGCTGAGCCATGCTATTGCCGCGCTGAACTTACAAAACTAAATTATTTAACTTCTGCACAGCAGTAGCACCGGGCCGGAGTGTGAATAAGATTGATGGGTTTACATCCGGCCATTGCGGTCTGGCACCTTGCGAAATTACAGCAGCATAGCTGACTTTGGAATATGTGGCAAGGCTGTTAGACTTATACGTGCAAACAGGCCCTGCCATTCGATTTGCCAGCGTGCCATGGTGTACCAATCTTTGGAACGAATAATGCACATCGTGTGAAATGTCGAGTTACGGTCACCATTGTCTGTCTGTTGAATGGCCAGAATTTTTTTTGTCTGGCATGGCCGGCAGCAGTGGGGTTCCTCAGGCCTGGGGGGAGAATGGAACTTTTTTCCAAATAACCACACCAGTTTTTTCTCATCTGTAAAAGTGCCCTCAACCCTTCCTCCTTCACAAAAAAAGGAGGTAGTACTCATTCTGGATTGCTGACGATCTCGATCCCTATTTCAAAACAAGAAACGTTGGCAACATGTCGCCTGGTGGGGCTCCCTGCCCCTTACTCAGCAGGCTTTCGAGTGTTTATTTCTCTGACGGTGCTCAAGACGGTATCATGTAGGGACTTGATCAGGGTGAGCCCGATGCTGACGCGTGGGCTTGTAGCGTGAGACCATTTGTCATCCCTGCAAACAGTATGATTTACTCACTGGAGTGAGTGCCACTATACCGAGGCTCCATTTTCTGAGTACACGTACTGTACATGTATGAAATGCACAAAGCTAGATGAAGGCACAGTGTTGGGTGGGGCGTAGCCTCCCCCCCCCTTCCAAAGTTTACTTATTAATAGTGTACAATATTTGCTTGGAATTCCTTCAGATTCACTGAAGAATATTTCCCATTTGGGTTTGCCAAGTTTTCTTATTTTTCTAAATAGTAATTACTACCGGTAATTGCAGTGCGCAAAATACATCTTTGATCCCATCGAAAATACGACATTGTATGTATAGTGGCCTAGGTATTATTGTGTCATGACGACGAAGATGCTGGTATTCAGTTCTGCTGTACCTGGACATATTTCCAAGTTGCTTTGTGTACATTGTAGTTTGGGTTTCAGGAGTCTTAATAAGGGTAGAGCATTGGGCTTCATTAACATGACAGGACAGGGGACTATAAGTAGATTTCGGTAGATGTCGTGGCGGATTCTTTGGTAGTGTGAGACGTGAGTTTGAGGCTACTTCCTACTTGCTGTGTGCCCCTCTCTATCTGATCTGATCTTTGAAGAGCGCAGAGCAAGAAAGTCCCCTGTGCCACTCGGCCCTCCAAGCAGTTCAAGTGAACTTGATGGGACTGGAGCATTGAGCCATTTGTCCAGTGATCCCTCACTGTCAGGATTAGATGCGATCTAAGCATTAATCCCCCTCCCCTTCCCTCAACACACAGTGCCCATCAAGTGCAATCACCGCCAAGCCCCTCAGGGCACCCAGGGGGGAGATGCTGATCTGCCTACATACCTCTGATAATGGACCTGCCTGGGACTAGGCCAAGCGAACGCCCAGACTTTTACAGAGCGTATAGAGAAGTTGTTTGCCGAGGTATAAAGCTGAAAAACTTCAGCCGGAAAAGGCCGGCTGCGATAATTTGGTCTTAGTTGAAGCTAAGCCAGGGGGCCAGTCCCAGTGGAGTAGACACAAACAGTTAGACGTGGGACTCACAGGCGAGGCGTATCCGGAGATTTATTTGGTTGGCAATCTCTCTCTTCGTCTGTGTGTACTGTAATGTTCGGAATATGCATGTAAGCTGCCCGGTGTCTACGCCGCAGCACGCAAAAAACGGCAAATTAAGATTTAAAGTCGGCATATAAGCCTCACCGGTGTATAAGCTGCACTGCAGTGCTAACAATTCAACCGCGAAGGTCATCGTGCTGCATGCTGAAGCACCAATACGACGTGTACAAGATGTCAGCTACGCATGCAATCCTAATAAAAGTAGGCTATAAAACACCAGAAAAGTGAATTTGAAGTCCTCAAATTTAATATTTTCTTGCGGGCTGCATGGTGGTCCTGCTTGGGCCGTGCAGCAGCTCTTGCCCTTTTTCCAGCTGCCAGCAACAGTTGTGAGGCCGGGGACGTACAATAATATCTTGGTAACCTGAAGTCAGTTAAGTCGAAAGATCGTTTTATCTCATAGGCCGAGTATTTCTAACCAAAAAATGGGCTTTTATATATAAAAAAAAACCTATGTAACTGTCCACGACACTTTATCTGGTTATCTTGAGGTTCTTGTGATGCCAATCAAAAAAATTGCTTCAAAAATAGAAATCTGCAACAAGACCTTGGTTCGAGTCATCATATTGGAACCGCTTGTGCTGCATAGATGCTGCACGCGGCATGACACGCAGGCACTGTACACACCGCCGCGATCGCGCAAAACCCTGTTTTCCGCCTAGCCTGACTGCTACCGTATACCCATTCATGGACAATCCAATCACTGACTCTTTCCAATAACCACATGACCACAGAAAGTGTTCTTATCAGAAAACCCAAGTGAAAATACCCGAAATTCTGTGGCATGTCACATTCAACACAATCGGCAAAAAGACGAAAGATCTGCCACACAAAGGTACACCATCGAAGAGGTTGATTTTTATTAAATGGTAGAAAAAAAATTTTTAGGTTACAACAATAAAAAAATATCTTTGTAAAATGGTTATTCGTCTGCAAAAGTACACCATGAGATTGAATAAAAAGCAGGAAAATTATCACTAAAAAATTTTGCCACGGGGCAAGTAAAGTTTCAAGATTACGTACACATTTCACGTACAAGTATGTGTTTTGTGACACTTTCTAAATGCTTATTTGCGGGGAGATGTACATGCGTTTGCTCAGGTTGGACTTAGTTGTGAACACAAGAATAAAGGTAAGTTCTTCACATAAAAGCGGAGGCGAGCTTGATCTTGTGACGTCCGATCATATTTTGCACTACAAATTTGCAAAAGTTGAACGAGCAACAAAGTTTTGTCCCCACAATTTGGTCTTGACTTCCCTAACAAAAGAATTTGTCCCCTCAGTGCGGCGGAGGCCTCCCCATGTGATCCGTTATCATGAAATGGATTGCATGGCCTGGTTTGTTATCGTTCTTTACAGTATTGTCAGCCAAGAACCTGATCCCGATGGATCCCAATGGTCTGTCAGACCCCTACGTCAAGTTGAAGTTGATCCCGGACGACCACGGCAAGAGCAAGAAGAAGTCCAAGAAGATCAAGGGCACTCTCAACCCTGAGTTCAAGGAGAGCTTCACCTTGTGAGTTGTTTGACTCAGCTTCTAAGAATCTAAGTTTGACTCAGTCTGCAGCAGCGGCTGTGCAAACACGGTCAGGTGCTCTGTATTCATAGTGGCTGATGGGTGAAAAGCCAATTGGTTCCCTGAGCCCTCTGGCAACAGATATGCGGGTACGTGCCTTATCACCCATTTGTTTTGGACATAACACACATAAGTCATCCGCGGAAATCTGTGGAGACTTCCCACTGTACACATCCTGCACTCTAGCAAGTATCGCTCCGTGGCAGGATGTCAGAGAATCACAAATGAGAGAAGTTGGGGTGAGAAATACCGTACAAATATAGTTCAAATGACTTGCTCGAGTCGGTATATGTGGCATCTGGCTATATTTGAAAAGTCAGTTAGCATACCGGTATCATTTGCTTTTTTTCAAAAGTGTGGTTTACTGCCAAAAATAAAATGGTCCCTGAGTGGTTGACTCATGCTTGACCTTAATGTAGACTTGGCTGGGAAATACCTGAGTTTCATGTGGGTTGTACACGGTTTATACATTTACATGACTCTGAATCCTTTTTACAGTGTAAAGAAAATCGCATACGGGAAATTGCATGCCATCCTACAGCTGAATGGCTCAGATGGTTTTTAAGACATCACAGGCATAAATCCCGTTCCCTTCTTTGCCTCTGTTGAACCAAACAATTCGTTCACAAATAAACATAGTTTGCATGAGAGTTAATCAGATTTTTGTTTCTTATGGTAAACTCAAGCAATTCAGAAAGCAGAACCTTGACCCCAGCCAGTGCGGCCTGTCAGACCAGCGTTTCCCTGGCATGAGACAAGTTTAAATGATTACTGAGAATATATCTATTCTCTCCTCCTACCTATAAGAAATACTGTTTTCCATTCACTGCTAAAACATTTATCAAACACAACTTAAACCACGTGTCCATACACCAAAGACAACGTCATGCCAGCTACTTGGTTAAGTAGGCAGCTGTCTGTCTCTCTCTCTTTAAAGGGAAGGATAAAGAAGGGAAAAGGGTGGTCTGTTTAAAAGTAAACCTTTCCTTTTTCTGTTGCCTTAGTGACGTGTTGATGCTTCGTTTCTTCCGCAGCAAACTCAAAGAGGAGGATAAGACTCGGAGATTACTCATCGAGGTATGGGACTGGGACCGCACCTCCCGCAACGACTTCATGGGCTCCCTGTCCTTTGGCGTGTCGGAGCTCATGAAGAACAGCATGCAGGGCTGGTTCAAGTTGCTGAACCAGGATGAGGGCGAGTACTACAACGTCCCTGCTGTGGCCGAGGACATCAGTATAAGTGAACTGCAAGAGAGGAGAAAGGTACGGGCCAGACCAGGTGTTACAGTTGAGACCCCTTGAGACCATCACATGACCCCTCTAAAAAACCATCACAAGACCAGTACAGGACCTTCAGTGGGATTACTAGTCACAGGCTGTTCAAATGAAGTGCAACAAAGACAGTTCAGAAATTCTGGAGAGAACTGAAGTGAGAATCTCTCAGTTGATGAAGTCGATGGGTTGACAAAAACACAATCTTTGTGGTGAACTGGGGAGGGTGACAGTCTGGTTCATAGTTTCGAGAAGTGTGAAAAATACGTCCACCACCCTTTGCCGGAAAGCACAGTGTTCAAAGGTGTGTCGGGTAAACCGACAAAGCGCAGAAACAGCTGTCTCTGTGGCCAGAGATTCATGTTTGCTAACCCTTGTCACAGTCCTTGTACAACACTTCCATAGTCCGCACATCCTCAAAAGATCCATTTGAAATTTGTGCACTGTCTCAGCAAAACTCTTTGATGCAGCGTACCAAAAGTACACTACCTCAGATAAGGTTCTGTCACCCTGCCAACATGTTTTCACTTCTTTTCCCAAAATACTCCACAGCAAGAGAAGATATCGAGCAACTTTGAAAACAAACTGTCCATCAGGAAGGACCTGTCCCTATCGCACTCTGGCGACATGGTCCGGGCCAGCGATTTCAACTTCATCACAGTACTCGGCAAGGGCAGCTTCGGCAAGGTAAAGTAGACCAGAGGTGCTTGATGGGCATCGCCTCAGGCTGTCAATCGGGGAGGGGGGGATCAGATTGTCTGCTTATTTTCATTTTGGCATCTGTTATTTCGGCTGACTGAAAGTGGAGAGAGGAATAAATGACCGTTAATGATGATGCAGCTGCCTGTAAGACTGTTGGGACCTTTGTAAAGGCCATGTTATTTTTTGGGTCTATGGCTTGGTTTGGTTTATTACTTTTATTGCACAAAACATCAGAACCAACCTGTAGTGCAAAAGGAAAACCGTGAACAGGCAAACAGGCCCACTAACTGGAGACCCTTGTAAACACAACACAACAACATATGTCCGAACGGAATACCAAAAAAAAGGCATAAAAAAGCCAAAAAAATTAAAAGTTACAAATTATAAAGCGACTGCATATTGCACAGAAGATCAAAATGGAGTAATCGTAACTCTGCCCCCCACATTGCATGTCCCTAGATGTAAAGTTCACATCTGATGACCATAATGTTTAAACATAGACAAAATCACACAATTGTTTTAGAAGTGATATACTGTCTAAAATGTGATGAATATTTCTCCAAATAAAACGAGGCAAGTTAAAATAGAGAAAAAACCAGTATATAATTCAAGAGCGGTTACATATTGCACAAAGGATAAAAAAAAGAACAATGAAAACTCTACCCCCAAATTACAGGTCACTAGTGAAGTAGTGGTCAAGGAGGCCAGACTTAAATTGAGAAAAACTTGCATGTTTCTGAGGTCGGATGGAATTTCATTCCAGGATTTATAAATATGATTAAAAATATTTGTCTAAAAATACCAGTTTTACATTTGTTGGGATGAGGGTAGGAGAAGCAGAAGATCTCAAGTTTTGAATGTCAGTATTGCAAAACTGACCTTATCATTGATTGAAATATGAGTCATATTTTTAGTGCCCTTTAAAAAAAAGAACGTTGTCTTTAAGTTTGCGACGGTCTTCTAGGCTGAGGAGGCCCAGTTCTTTCAAACGCTCCTCATATGGGGCAGAACTTCTCAGAATAAATTTGGTGGCATGTCTCTGGACTCTTTCAATGGAGCTGATCAGACCTTTAGCATTTGGATTCAAAATTTCGGGCCCGTATTCCAAAATAGGTCTTACATGAGCTAAGTAAAGCATTTTACGAGTAATAGAGTCATGGACATCATAACAAGTGTGGCGGATCATACCTAGGATGTGGTTGGCTTTGCAAAGCATTCTGCTGATGTGCAACTTCCAGCTCAAATTGTCAGTCATCATAAAACCAAGATCATTCGTGCTGTGGACAGAGCGTAAACTATAGTTGCAAATCTTGTAACCTTTGTAATCAAAAGAGGCAACGTGATGGTGTTTGCGGGTATTGACAGGTAACACAACACATTTTTCAGCATTGAAGTCAATATCCCAAGTTTTGCTGCAGCTAAAAAGGGCATTAAGATCATTTCACTGAGCCAGTTGGTCATCATTGGTCGATGGTGACATTTTACGTCATCAGCAAAGAGCGCAATGCGGGTATCCGGTGAAACACAGGAGGGCGTGTCATTAATAAAAACAAGAAAGAGCAGTGGTCCTAGAATGGAACCCTGTGGGACACCAGAGGTGACTGGTAACCAGTCTGAGTGAGCACCACTGATAACCACTCTCTGCAGTCTGCCCTCCAGGTAATTATGGAACCAGGCAAGGAATGTGCCACCGATGCCAGCTCACCTGAGCTTCCCAATAAGCTTAGAGCTATTGACGGAGTCAAAAGCCTTTGGGAGATCCAAATTAATTTTTATTATTTTCACATGAAATAACCCTGATTTCTTTATCAAATGGCATTTAATGCTCACCACTTCACCAAGTACGGTTGTAATTATTGCACCAATGCAGTACCGGGTACTTGCTCTCCATTTTTCGGCCATATTCAAGTTTTATTGCTGTCTTTGCTTCCAACAATCACGCAGGTTAGCGAGAATGCCCTATTAATCTAGAGCAGTAATAGTCCCCCTATGCTTCTGTCCCCATGTTAAATTTTGAAATGTACACAACCAATACTGTACAAGCCACAGTTTTTTGGCTTTCAGCGCCCCCCGAAAAATGTCCGCCCTAGGTCATGCCACTGTTCCAGAGTTTTGGTTCAACAACCCTATCGAGTCAATTTGGTTTTGCTCGGCACACCCAGGTAATGCTGGCAGAGAAGAAGGGCACCGAGGAGCTCTATGCAATCAAGGTCCTGAAGAAGGACGTCATCGTCCAGGACGACGACATCGAGTGCACCATGACAGAGAAGCGGGTGCTGGCCCTGGACGGTAAGCCCCTCTTCCTGACACAGCTCCACTCGTGTTTCCAGACGGCCGATCGGCTCTACTTCGTCATGGAGTACGTCAACGGCGGCGACCTCATGTTCCAGATCCAGAAAGTGGGCAAGTTCAAGGAGCCGCACGCCGTGTAAGTGGGCGACTGTGGGCATGTGCGCCCCTCCCCCATCACACATGCTTTGAATCAAGCAACCATGTTGTTTGTCTTCGCTTTAAATTCCATCATCTTTGCAGCAAAGGTTGACTGGGCCAAGTTTCTGTTGACCTGCTCAGTGTGTATAAAAGCATGTCATTGCAAGTATTCATTGTAATCAGCTGATGAGAAGCATGGTTCCAAGTGCCAGTTGATTGTCAAATGAACTTTGAACTGAAATGGATTAACTTTAACCATCCTGAATCTCTCACCTGTTGGAGGTCAGGTTAACAGGATAAGGGATCCGTTAAACTATATGACACCTCTAGATGATTTGTAAACTAAACACTGATCTTTGCCACCTGTACGCTGAACTCTATTTCCCTGCGATTTGTTTAGGTCGCTAATCACCCAGAGAGGTTAGTTTTAGTGATAGCAGTCATGGTTTTAAGAGCCTCCTCTAACTTCCTCTTAGGGGCATAAAAATTGCCATCAGTAGCAATAGTTACTGTTCATAATTTGTGTTTGCTGGTTAAGGCACTGGTGTAACAGTACCAACATAGTGCATTACTTGACGGTGATAACAGAGCATTTACGGGCATAAACCAGGAACAACTTCTTCTCTTTCACGAAGGCTTTGGTTCTGCCCCTTTTTTTCCCTCTCTTAAATCAGATTCTACGCAGCGGAGATATGCATCGGGATTCTCTACTTGCACAGCAAAGGCGTGATATACCGTGACCTGAAGCTGGACAACGTGCTGCTGGACTCGGAGGGGCACATCAAGATTGCCGACTTCGGCATGTGCAAGGAAGACATGACGGAGGATAAGACCACCAGGACGTTCTGCGGGACTCCGGACTACATCGCGCCGGAGGTGAGGCGCCATTGGCCAGGCTGCGTTGCGTTGCGGACCTCCACCAAACGGTTGCGTCCTGGTTGCTTGCTTGTGCCAGGGTGTCGTCTGTAACCACGAAGTGCTCCGGCACTAAAATTCCTGTGCAAGTGGCTGCATCCTCACTCCACAGTGCCCTGTTTTTTTTGTTTTTTTTAGACGGAGGTGCTCCCACGAAAGAGAGAACTTTACATCTCTGAAGCAAATGTTGACAGCAGGTTTTTTAATTTTCTGCTCAGATTGTAGCCTTACAGCCTTATGGAAAGGCCGTGGACTGGTGGGCGTACGGTGTACTACTCTACGAAATGCTAGCAGGCCAGGTAACAGACGATTTTCTTCATGGTTCAGTTGTGTGATTATTCCTAATACATATTCATGAACAAATCCGCCTCATCAGACGGTATGCCATCACGCTTTTATGGTTAAAGTAGAGCTTTGGCTATTCGCCTGTTGACTGGGGTATGCACTGGAACCATATATACATGTACCTATGCGCCTGACCATTGATGCCAGGAACTCAAGTAAATCTTAGGCTGCATTGGTCCAGAAGTTGTTGATGAGCAGTTTGGGTAAGTTTCTTTGAATTTGGGATTAGGTTTCTTTTAAAGGAACTTGGGAACCCTTATATAAGTTCAGTAGGGTACCATACTGGGTTCTCGTACTACCCATAGATGCACACCACTGACAGTTGCCCAAATACTTTTCGTAGAACAAAGCCTCCCCTGGAAACCCCATAAATTCCATCCCAAACTGTCGAGCATTGTATATCCTTTTATAATCTGATAGAAGTTTGTGTTAATGTTGTCCAGCCCCCATTTGATGGCGAAGATGAAGATGAGCTGTTCCAGTCAATTATGGAGCACAACGTGTCCTACCCCAAGTCCATGTCTAAAGAGGCTATCTCCATCTGTAAAGGGGTGAGTGCAGCATGCTCCCCAGCAAACATTTTTTCCAAATACTTTGGCCTGGTTGCCAGAGTTTTGAACCAGTGTTCGCACGTTGGCTGCAAATGGGGAACGGTTGGGTACCCCAATTTTTTTTTTTTTGGAGTTGTCGAAGCAGTCGGGCCACTAGCAGTCACTTCAGCATAAGAAAATGGACTTGCCCAAGTACATTGAAATGTACGCGCCAGAAGAAAAATTACAAACAATACAGAAACACCTTCAAAAGTCATTCCTGATTGACACTAAAGAGGAAGTTCCAAAAATTGTAGGGCAATTTCGAATATATCAATTATTCAAATATTCAATCATCAATTATTCAAATAGCAAATTGCCTATTCAAATATTCAAGTAAAAATATCATTCTGTGTGCACATGCGATGTTATTTTAACCGTTAACTTACAACTCTTGCCAAGTGATGTATTTTATCTGAAGTAATTATTGCCTTGTAGTTCTCTGTTCCTCTCTTTGTAGTTTGCCTTGTCAAAGCCCTTTGAATACCAACCATAACAGAGGCAGAAATGGACGATTATTGTTTTAGTGTATCAGTAGCGTGCGAAGGTGATTTTTTATGGCCAGACTTTGCTAAAAGTTAGTGCCAAGGTTCAGGTTCGGACACAGTTTGGGAATTTTTTTGCCTAACTTCAGTTTGGTTCGGGTTGGGACATGTCTCAATGCACACTACATGTGTGTACATCAAGGAGCTCACTACAAATGTGCCGTAGGACTCCCATTTATAAAATACATTAACCATCTGCCAGCAACTTCAATTTCGACACATTTTCTTTTCTAAACTGTTTCCCGAAAGTTTACTTAGGAGTTAAAATTCCATAGAAAGTGGTATGTCATTTTCCGACCAGCAAAATACCAAAAACGGTTGTGTTTGTACCATGCTTGACTCAACAAAACAATCACAGGATATTTAAAACAGAAAAAACATCATGCTCAAATGGGAGTTCCTATTTCACAGGTTACCAGATCAAACTAGATTTCGAGCAAATTTTGCACGGATTGAGATGCCAAACTATGGCATTTGATTTATTCGAACACGATTCAAAGACAAACCTTGGTATCAAGTCAGCATTCTTACCCAGGACAGTGTCCACTTGGCCAAAGGGGTGATTTTCTACCTGTGGTATTTTTTCAAACAGATAACAGCTTTTTGTTATTGAGATTTGCAAACAACTTGCAGATCTGGCAAAACATATGCATACTATGACTTTGACCAAACGGAACACAAGTTGGGCCAATGCGCGCACTTCCGGCCTGGAAAAATCAGCATTTCCTCCGCACTTGCCTTCCATCGAGCACAAGTCCGACTATGATCAGCATCCAATCAAAATTTGTTTTGCACTACCATTTATGACCTCATTGGCCTAATACGGAATGTAAGGGCGTTGCTACCGGAGATTGGCATACATAATGTTTTTCCAAATCACAGTTGTATGTAATGAGAGTTTAGCATTGTTGGGCTGTGGAAATGCCGTACCTTGCGTGTTCTCAGTTGATTATTAAAGAGCACCTCTTAAAGAAAACATGTTTTATCTGATTTTATCTGTTCAAATACAGAGCATCCAAATCGAATGCAGTGTCATTTGTCTTCAGAGCTCAACTATAACAAGCCAGAGGGGCTTTTTTCTATTCATGCCGAGATGCAAATTCTGAATGTAGATTACATCATTCGGAGAAAACGAGGGTAACCCTCACCCTGTGTTTGTAGTGGGTAAACCCTTGTGCAAGGACTACATGCATGTTTTTGACATTTGCAATGTCCAATATAAGTCATGTGCCTCTGTGAGAGTCACACAAGCGATGCAGGGATTTCTTGAGGAAAGGTGCCTCGTTTGATTTTGGACTTATGCTTTTTGCAGTTTCTGACCAAGCACCCTGCGAAGAGACTAGGCAGTAGTCCCAACGCCAGCAAGGACATCCAGGAGCACTCATTCTTCAGGCGCATCGACTGGGGCAAGCTGGTCGACCGGGAGGTCCAGCCTCCCTTCGTTCCCAAGATTGTAAGTGATGGGTTGGTCGTTTGGTCGTTGCGCTGTGGTTATGTCAGTCCGTCTGTTTTTGTAATTTTCGTCATAAGTACCTTCCTCAGGCCTTGGCCACATACGTATTTCTTTTCATCCAGCATTTCAGCAGTCCGTCAACTTTCTGTTTCGTTGACTAAAGTTGTCATGTTGTCCCAATGTTCTTGTTCCCCATGTCTTGGTCTTCTTTTCTGTTCTTTTGACCTATTATTACAAATTAGCCATCTCTTGATACCAGCCATGGCAGACGTAGCTTGCATCTTTTACTCCATGAATAAGTCCACCCTCAGCTCTGCACCGGACACAGATGTGTTTCTTCTATGCAAACATACTGTGACACTCTTCATATTCAGTTGAAAATTGGTGCTTGCAAGTTACCAGTTGACACTCAGAAAGATCCTGAAAATTGAATTTTTGTGAGACAATTTTGTGCGGGTTCGTGCCTCCAAAACATGGAGGTATGAAAACCATCAAGGGAGGATGGTCATGACTGTTTCCTGTCCTGTACCAAGTCTTCGTCTCTGTCTTCAGTTTCAAAGTATCTCTTCTCAGTTTCTGCCGTCTCTTTCTCTGTTTGTATCATTTGAAGTTTGTCCTTTTTGGTAGTACTTGACCTCTGTGCTCTGAGTACTAAAGTTCAGCTGTAGGAAAACACTAACCCTTACTTGTGTGGGATTCAAACCCCCTGCTTGTCTGTTCAGAAATCTTGCTGGCAGGAAGTCTTGGGTTTGAATCCCACATATGCAGCCTGAGGCTTTCATACCACCAGATCTTTAACCACTTCCTGCCGGGGATTCTGGTACCGGACACGTATGCTTTATATGCGTTTCAGAAATCAGACAAAGGGAACTGGGCCTTGTGACAAAAGACCGTACTCGGAACAAAAGACCAGACTGCTGGGCATTACCAACATTTCTTTCATTCTCGAAAGTGGAGATAATCCAGCCTTGTTTTGAAACAGTGTACCACGGTTTGGGGCATTTAGACCGAGCCGATTACCAACGGGGACGAAAGCGCTCCACCACTGCAGCGATGAGCCACACAGCACCGCTGCATGCTAATCTGGCCCCTATTGAAAAGAGGTCAGCAGCGCACTGTGCCAGGTTCATGAACAAAAGAAAGTTATATAACAGCGCACAATCTGGGCTCTTTTTACAAGGCTGCAGGCCTGGCTGAAAAACTCGGGCATCAATAGATTTTGTCTGTCAGGCTAGAGTTCCCACCAGACAGTCCTTCACGTGGGTTTAAGTGTCCAGTAAATGAAGATAGGATTTTTTAAAGAATTTTGAAAACAGAAAACAATGATAATTATCCCACCCCAGCATCATCAACATTGATAACTGCCACCGGCGGCAGGTGGTTAAAGCAGAGCTCATTCTTTACTTAGGGAAATTCTCGGCATATGTTTATAATGCCAAGAGCTTGTAATGTTTTCTATGATCCTTCTTAATCTATCATTTGATTACATCACACATGTGGGTGCATAGTTCAACAAATTTCCACTACAGTTGGCTCTGTAGGCCTGACTCACTCTCAAGATTTGGTAAAATTGCTTTCTATTTTACATCTTAAGCCATCAAAAGTTGCGGGTGCTTTTTGTGTAGTTACAAACCCATGCATGTTCTACCAACCATTCTGACAGTCTTTGAATCCCCTTCCCCATTAGTTTTAGAAGAGACGTTGAGTTTGCCCCTGTTAACAGTTGTTGCATACCTATTTGGTATCACATGTTGTTACCCAGATGCGCTCCCCACACGAGAGTGGCCTCAGTATGCAAACATAGATGTGTTGGTATCATATTACGCTGTGATCACACAAATTCCCGGTTGCAACCCTCTTAATCAGTGTTGTATTTGAGCCCTGGTTGAAACGTGACAGTTACGCACTCGACGTGAAGTCCACTTTACACTCAAGACCTGAAATGGGTTAATGTCTGGACTTGAGCCCTGACTCCACCTTAGACTTTGATGCTGGATCTGAAGAGTTGCACTCACATGAACATTGAGAGTCGGTAGACCTGGTAATGAAAGTTGGAGACTGTTGCAACAATATTTGTGAAACTTGAAACATTTTGCCATGAACGTAAATGGATTTTCTGAAATCATCCCTTTGTGGGGGTAACACATACAGAGGTGCATTCTTCATGTGCAAACTTTCAAGGGGCATCAAACCCCAAGTAAAATAATATTACCTTGACTCTACTTGTTCCTTCCTTAGTCTTCTAAAATCCGGAAAACTCCTGCCAGATTTGGAGGGTCTGAAAAGATTAATGTATAAAGCCGGGGTCAACACTCAAGTCTTGTCCAGACCAGATCCGTAGCTGTTTTCAAACTTTGGATCTGAGTGGATTTCAAGTCTTTGTGTCTGCTGTTGCCCGTCCTTGCTCTTGGCCAATTAACCCTAACCCTCCTCAGTCCTCCAACAGGTGAAGGATTGAGGAGGGTTAGGGTTAAGGACTCGAATGCAACACTGCTTCATCTGTCCTGGCCAAGTCTGGTGATACTCTGTGGACTGCCACCTCCTCTCCCCATGTTCAGAGTTTTGTAACCCCTTCCCCTCAGTAGAAAAACCACATACAGGTGTCTTACATGTAGCCCTCATTGTTAGCACGTACCCTTCTGCTACCCAGAAAGTTTGCCACATGTTTGGCAGGTCACTTGACAACACCCTCCCCTGATAGTTGTAGACATTGTTTTTGTGTTTGATTTATTAAAGGTGGCCCGTATTTTTGTCTTGTTTTTTACTTGGACAAAGTTTTGCATGTTGCAGTGCTCGCTGCTGGTTGGCAAAACGTTGAGTCGTTGGATCCTGATTGGCAAAGCACTGAGGAATAGTGAGCATTGAGTTGCTATTGGCAACGCATAGAGTCATTAGATCCTGGTTTGAAAAACATTGAATCACTAAATCGTGATTGGCAAAATGATGCAAAACCAATTTTCAGTTGTTGTTAAAAGGAGCATATTTCATCAATTTCAGTTTGTGTTTTGAAAATAAGCCCTCTATAATACTTGACCTTGTCCAGGTTTACCTCCCTCTTCTCCTGATGAACTGGAGCACTGCAGCAAGGTCTCATGACTTGCCCAAATTATTGCAATCAGCTTCCCTTTTTTGGGGGGGGATTCATTTATGTGGGCGATTTCTGCAAGGAAGCACTTATACAGTTTTCTGAAATTGTTTCAGCACATACTGTAAAGTATTTTTTTTATATTTGTTCTTTATGTTTTGGGGTTAAAAGCTGAAGTCAGTTTCTTTTTGGCAAGTTGAAGCCTTGCTGCACCAGTTTAAGCCTCTTCCGTTAAGTGGTACCCCAACAGCACTGGTTCCCATGTTGGTTTTTCTATGTATCCCAGTTGTACTGGTCTCCCAAAACACATTAGTTTTATGTCTCTCCCCTACTTGTGGTTTTTTTTTTTCTTTCTCTCTCTTCCTTTTCCTGCTTTTGTTTGTGACAGAAATCGTCCAGGGATGCTGAAAATTTTGACCCCTATTTCACCAACAACCCGGTGACACTAACCCCGACCGATCAAATGATTATCAAAGCGCTGAACGAGGACGATTTTGCTGGCTTCAGCTACGTCAACCCCTATTTCCAGGCTCTGACATAGTCTGGTGGAGGAACAAGGCTGCACTAACCCTACAAGCTGCTTGGGCCCTTGGCGTAGTTTACAGGCTGCTATTCTTTTGTGCTGAGTTCCATGTTAGTCACTACTCAGCCTCCGGGTTTCAGTCCAGGGCTGGGCTCTTTGGGCTGGGCCACCTTCACTTTGGGTTCAAAAGATGGATTTATGGGTTAAATACAGTACATTTTGCGTGGCTGAATGTGCAGAGTAATGTTGACGTGCATTGCTTAAGGTTAAGGGTTTCGTGATGCTGACTTTCAACGTTTTGGTCCACCAAGGTGTCATGAGCTAGGTTAAATTGTTTTGGGAATGAAAAAAAAGAGGAACACTATCAATGCACAGTATTCTATTAGTCCATTAAATTGTAGTGTAGAATTCATATGTAGTTCCCAGAAATATTTCATCCTCTGCTCGTAGTACATTTATTGCCTGCCCTGGGCATCTGCTTTTTCATTCCTGGAGAGGGCGCCCTTGATCCATGCCCCCATACTTTTGATTGAGCTTTGAGCCGAAAAAACGCACCAAGTTTCATTGAATTAAAAACACAGCGCATTTTGAGTTGAAAGCTGGCTTCATTTTTCCAATCCAAATTGTGACTTGGCAGTGGTGTTCCCTGGAACTGGTTGCGGATATTTTGTCTTTTTACCCACCATTGTGCTTGCAAAGGGTCACACTGTCTGTATTGACTGGAAACCTGCAAGGCGGGAGGTTACCTTTGTTCAATAAACATGTACCATGCTAGCCAGTTTCATTCCTTTTAAGCTTCTCCTTGGGAGCTTGTTAAAAACCACCTGTTTTATTCCCCTTTTGAGTTCCACTTAAGTATGTGTATCATCCCCTGTCTTTATTTGTGGCAGTGGCTTGATTTTTTTAGTTTCGAGAATAATTTATTTGCAATGCATGAATGTACAATATAACTTGTTGTAATGGCATTACTTTATTGGCTGTTGTGCACGCATGGCCCGGCTGTGTTTGTTTCCAGATCCATGCTTTGTCCCACACCAACCGCTTCGAATTTGTTCTGTTTGTCAACCTGAAAGCACCCAAGACAATATTGGGGCAAGGAAAAAAAAATAATATAGGTCCAATAATAGCTTTTGATTTAAGGATATATATATATACCAAGCTTAAAAGCTTTTGAATTTGAAATAGACATGTCTGTATCAGTGATCAGTTTGAGCACATTGCACCATCAGCAGAAGTATTATGTATGAGGTGGAACCTAACTTCTACAAACTTGCCTAAAATAAACCGCAATTCACGGACTTTCTAAATCATGCGGATGCAGGCCTGTTACATGTACCAATGAATCAGTCCCTCTTACAACAGTGTGTTGGGTTGAGGAACCCAGTCCAGTCATGCCAAAAACCAAAATCGTTGTCAGTTTGGGTCATGAAACATTCATTTTGTTTCACCAATTCTCAAAATGCTCATGCAACAAGCACACTCTGTCTTGTAAGAATTATACGTAAAAAAAAAAGACTCCAAGTGTCCAGAATTTTTATTTGGAATTAAAAAAAGAAGAAGCCTCAGTTAGACTTGAATAAAGTTATGAGTTGAAATTAACTGTGATTTATACCTAAATGCACTGAAATGGTACTCCCCAGCTTCATCAGGGATGCTTCCCAAAAAGGTGACTTTAACTGAAATGGATTCCGAAAGTTGAGTTCAGAAAAGGTCTTCTTTAGGATTTATTCCCGTATTCTGGTATTCTTAAGTTATAATTTGAATTTGTTGGTGTAAAATTTTTTGGTAAAGGCGTAACTGTAATAGCATGCATATCTGTGGTTCTAGCTTGTGCTTTTTTGCTATTTTGTAAGGTGTTACTGCCAACCAATGGAAATTTAGGAAGGTTATCAGTACTATGGAATAATTGTTCCAGATCCAGATCTTTCATTGATGTGTGTTTTGTTTTTTGCAATTGTTTCCTGTGAAATATCAATTTACATGCCGTTCTAGACAAGGTTTTTCCACCACTGTGAAGGCTGTCCAACTGCACTTGAAGTGCAAGTCATTTTGGGCATGACAATTTTTCTTAATTTACCATGTTTCAAATAATAATGCAGACACATCATAAGAATGCTATGTAAGTTTTTGACCTTGATGGGGTTGGCATTGTGAAGAATTTGACCTGTAAAATGCAATGCATTATAGCTCCGAACACAAATCACTATTTCGATGGACCTTTTTTCTTACGAATGCATTCTTTTTTTTTTCTTTTTTTGTGAACCCTGTTACTGGTTCCTTACCCTGCATTCGTGAACCTTGAACTGTGGTCATTTTGGGGGGACTCTTTTTTGGCGTGGAGTAAGTCCCCCAGCTTGTAACATACGTAACAAGAGAACGTTCAACGCTGTGACGGAAAAGCCCATTTGTACCAGTACCGTGACATTTCGTGGCACTGGGTTAGTAAGCAGAGCGTGTGTGTGGCAGATCGTGATAACACTGGGCATACAAACGATTCCATCGACTGAACCCTGTTTAGTTGTAATTACGAGTAGAGTTATGATTTCTGAACCTTCACCGGTCTAGCTGGGCGGTATGGCTGCCACTTGCGACCCTTCCGCAAAGTAAATGCAGCTACGATTATCTGCATCCCCAAACCAGGTCGGTCCTTCCCCTATGGTGTCATCAACCAGAAAAGCTTTTTTACTTCAAACTTTTGTCATGGGCGCTGTAATAAGACACGACGTGGAAAAATGTAATTCTAACTGATATGATGTCAGTTTGAGATGCAAAAATACGTATTAAGTTGTAAAAAAAACAAGTTCATATAGTATAACTACCATTTTTAGCCCGGTTTGGGGATGATGGATCACATCGAACAGTGCACCTTCATTATTTCGTTTGTGCTCTTGGGCACCTCAACATGGATTTTTCTTTTATTTCCATGGGTATGTTTGCAATACACTGCAATCATTAAAACCGATTCACCTTCTTCCTATACTCTGACCCATTTCTAACATCACACGTCTCCTTTGGTCTCAAATGTCTCCCCCTACCCTTCTCGTTTTATTTTCTTTGCATCCTCCCCGCCCACGTATACCTTATTCCACCACCCTTACATTCCTGCACTAACACCGACAGAAAGGGGCGCACGACGTCAGTAACTTTGACAAGGAGTTCACCCGCGAGGAACCCACGCTGACCCCGACCGACAAACTCTTCATCATGAATCTAGACCAGACCGAGTTCGACGGCTTCACTTACACCAACCCCAACTTCGTCACACGTTAAGTCAAGATTTGGTGCATTTTGGGTTCGGTCTGTGGGTCGTATGAGTTTCCCCCACAGCTGACAAATGTAGATTATCACTTGTAAAAAATAATGGAGAAGAAAATAACGAAATTATACATTTTAAGACTAATGTGATCTGATGCTGTGTAGGTAGATCAGAAATGCCTTCTATACATAAATGAATACATATCTATGCCTTGCATTGGCTATGTTATTAATGCGTTACAGTTAAAAACTGGCAGGATACTTGATGAAATATCACTTCTTGCCGTGTTATACACGCATTCTGTTTGACCATGCTATATGCCACTCTCAAGGAAATTAAGGCGAGGGTGTATGGTCAAGTACTTGTTGACTGTCTTGGTATGAACAGGGGTAGGAAATAACCAAATTGTGGCTTGGAGTCCCAAAGACCAGTCACAGAAACAGACCAACAGGAAAGGTTAGAATTCTGATTTCTGTCACGCCTAACTTTTTCAAATTTAGGAAAACTTCGAATCGTTCACCAACAATAACACATCTCTCAGGTGCACATCCGGGGGGTGGGTAGTCACCCCCCTCCCATTGCTTGGGGCCGGGAGCTACGTTGGAAGACACCCTAATAAGTAAACCATAAGGGTCTTATTTTGCGTGAACGGTCAGGCACAAAACAAACAGAGTAAATGGCTTTACCGACGGCGACAAGTATGTAGTCGTCCCCGTGATCCCCCTAACAGTGTCTTGGGTTCGTCCCTGTTACTTCATTCCAAGTATATCAAATAGTGGTATTTAATCTATGTTTCTGTGGCTGTCTCAATAACTAGTAAGAGACAGTAAACATTACCAAATGAGTCCAAATCTGGAAGTCAAGAAAGCATAAATAGTTTCCTTTGGTTACCGCCGTGCTTGTCACCTGATTTATACGTCTCTTTCTCTGATAGAAAAGCATTGAATTTTTTTTCACACTATCTCATTTAATAGAAATGACCTCAGACTGTATCCACTCTCATCTAGGTTTGTAAATTACTTACATTCCAATCGTTTTCTTTTGAATATTCTGTTGTATATACTTCTTGTCCCTTTGACGAAAATCTCAGCAGTACTTTTAGTTTTTAACTTAACGTAGTCAAACTTCACGCTGATATATTTCATTTTGCATGGACCGCTGGATTTCTCAAGATCTACATGTACTACTCTGCCTTGCATAACACAATTCCGAAGTGCGATGACTTTCATTTTTTAACAAGAATTCATATTATGTGATAATGGGTTTTCGCCTCATATCGTCATAAAACTTGCCTGCACCATCCCTTCATTTATTTCGACTAACCAACGAATTAAGATTCGAGTGACATATCACGTGAACATTACTGTGAAGTTGTAGATTTACTTATTCTGTTTGTATAGAATTTACGTGTGCTGAGAAATCAAGTAAGATTCGGAAATTCCAATTTTTGCATTGAATTCCAAATAATATTGCCTTGTAGGTCATACTTTGTTGAATGCGTATTCAAGACAAAAATGAAATTTTATTTTATCTTGTGCATTTTGAAGTGTCTGCGTTTGTATTAAACAAATCAGAAGGCAAGGGCAAATTGTTTCCACATATATAATCGGTGCTTTGTGAGTTAAAATTATAGAAAAGTGTGGATTGTAATGTTTCTGGTAAATTTAAAAAATGAATTAGCTGCATTCGTGAGTAATGTATTATTCATCGTTGAACTGTAAACTTAACCTTGATGTACTCAAACCAGAACTGAGAGTTTCCCGCCAGCCTCATAATTATTAACCGGCCGAACGTCACGTTGTTTTCTGACTGGTTAAAGCCCAATGTTTCCTCAACTTGTAAGGTTACTCGGCGAACCACTTCGTACTCCAAAAGCACCAAATTATGTAGGATAATCAATCAGCCGGGGGATGGGGGGTGAGGACTGGGAATATTTTTGGTTTTTGAAAATGATCGCTGAGCATCTGCTGGTCATTTTGACTTCCAAAATAAATAAAATTCTTTGACGATTCTGAAGACAAACCAATGCATTAAATTCGTAACCCTTTGAAAATAGTCCATACATGCACTCAACATAGGCGTTTGTAAACGCATTGTACAGATGTCAACTAACTTTAATTTCAGTTAAGTTGTTGATGAGTTAATTTGGTTGACTCAGATTTCTGATTTTGTCTTGGACTGTCGCAACTGATTGCAACTTTCTACCCGGCGGGTAATCTAGTAGTCGTAAAAAGTGGGATACTTGTCATTTTATTTGTTTGCGCTTTTTGAAAACTCCATGCATTTTGAAATGGCTAAGGTCTTTTATGTCTTCATTGTGACACGTGTGACTCGTGTCCTGCATAAAATGTTCCTAGATAATTTCAATAGACTGTACAAAGATGTATCGTGTTTCCAAATTGTACATGACTATGGCGTCACTATGCATTACTGTAAGCAGAGCTGTCCATAGAGAGAGTAGCGCCAGCCTCAGGTTTTGGAAACAAAATGGCTCTTCATAATGTGTGCAGCAGCAGGGCATTGTATATTCACTGGCGCATACACCTGCCAGTTTGTTTCCAACAGTATGGTGACACTCATGTCGCAACTGTCTGTATACACGGCTCTGTTATTAAGCAGGGTTGAATTGTAAAAGATACACCCTTTCATCTGTAACTGAGCGCGCAACTCTGTTACTGCCCATTCTGGTTGTATTTTTACGGTACATTATAAAACAAAAATTCACTTTGGGACTGAATCAAATCCCGTGGTAACTCGCAGCATTCAAATTCCCAAAATGGTGTATTTCCTTATATACATGGTGAATTCATCTGTGTCTCTTTTCCATATCTCTCCTAGCTTTGATGATTGCGTCTTTGCAGACTTACGTCTTGCCGTTCAGGTACAGAATACTGAATGCACATGATTTACCTAAGCATTTTGTGCAAGAAGCGCGGTTAATGCATATCTTACATAACACTTCAACACTTGGTGAAGCTTGTTAAGCGTGCTACGAAGTACGTGTTAAGCTTCAAACTTTTGGCATCATGAACCAGATATGCCGTTTTCAGGCAAACATTCGTCCAATCATTCACTTGCGCTATTTTGACGCGTCTGAGACTTCACTACCAAAACTGATTAGTGAACTCATGCTGAATTCGTTATTTTGATATGGGAGCTAAAACGCGCGTATCTGCCATTATATTGTTGGTAATTCGTTCCATTACACAGGCTGAATTATTCGTAGGTAGCGTCAGATGTGAAAGAAACCGCTTTTATTTTGTCGTCTGCATAGTCAACTACCTTGACTATTAATCCAGAGTTGAGCTTTTATTTTGTTTGGGGCGTTGTATAGTTGCGGTTGTACAGATACATAAGAGAGGAACTCTGATAGCGGTTTTTGCTGATATATACCAATTGCTTTGTATAATTCTGCACCTTCTTTCAATGCATGCCTTTCAGGTCATCATTTGCCTCTGTATTTCAGCACTTAAACCTTTACTGATTTCGTAAGTGTGTAGTCAAATAATAGGTGACTGATATCGTAATTAGGATGGGAGATTTTTGTAAACGCCTTGACCATTTTAGATTACAAACAGAATAACTTATATAAGAAACATTTTTACATTATTGATATTATATATATCGTGAACTATAATTGATTTTTTGGAGTGTAATGCTTGGGTGAGTGGATCAAAGATACTGCTGTAAATGAAATAATCCTATACTATTGTGTAAATTTAATTGGTTGTTTATATTTTGGAGTTGAAATTATTTTAATAACCTATAAGCTTGATAGAGATATAGATTTTTTTCTTTTGTGGAAAATTTCATTTCTATAAGAACACTGATTACATGGTGTTGTTCAGTGTTATTCTTAGAAGCATACCTGAGTGAGCGTCCCTCACGAAGTTGGCCAGCATCCCAACATAGCTGGGTTTTTGCTCCGAGATTTCTGTCTTTGGCTAAGAAGTCTTTTGGTGGTACTTTCCACTCTCAGACTTGAATTTGTATTTTAATACTAATTCTGATTTTTGGAATTGGTACTTTTATTCTATAAATACATGTAGTTAGAATTGGGCAGGAAGCCTTTGAATACATTGTTGAAGGAATTACCAATGAAAGTTCAAAGTTCACTTCATGTAAAATTTTGTCCAATTTTATTGAACATCAAATTATTCTGCTCATTCACGAATTGAAGAAGCAAAATGTAGCCGTGATGTATTTAAAAACATTTTGACAATGGATGTAACTTTTGTTATCATTTATAGTGCTTCATTGATTTTGTTTCTGCCATTGCCACTGGCATTCCCTTTGCATATCATTGATTGGATTATTGTACGCGTTTCGTTAACCCCAAAGTTTGCTGATGTTACGAGACGAAAAATTCAATAAGGCATCAGATTTTATGGCATGCTATACATGTATGCTTGTAACAATGACGCTGAACAGCTATTTGTGTAGGGTTGTAGAGGGAGAAAATAGTACTATATCAAGACATCGTGCATACAAAAATGATACAATATTCTTAATTCAAATTAAACTCAACATTGATGAACTTATTCCAAACTTAATACGGTATTTCTTGCTGGATCGCTTTGTGTTTCTTTAGTTGTTTTGAGTATTTTTCGGCGCTTGTATTTGACTTTTATTCAAAAAAATTAATGAAGTGCCAATTACGACGCTTCTTTCTCCATTTCCCCACGGCCAAAGTTTCATTAACTTTCTGCGTAGCAATCCACAAAACCCTCTAGGTGAAATAAAAGAAATTTGCCTGTTTGTTTCAGAGTTATCAGTGGCGCAGTCTGAAAGCGCTGCATTTATTTAATAGTTCGAGATGCTAGGTTCGAATACCGGGCAAAGACCATTTATGCGTTTTATTGATTTATGTGCGGGGGCAATTATTAAAAATATCACCCTGCTGTCGGAGTTGGTAGTGGCGCAATGTGGAACTACAATAAATGTTAAATCGTGGGTTTGAACCTGGTAGTTTCCTTTTAATTCAAATTTATAAATTTAAACCGAAAGGTTTAGTATAAAAAAAAATCCGTGGCCTTTTATAGATATTTGTGGCTCAGCGTGGAAGCGCCGTGCCCACAATCGTGGGATGCTGGGTTCGAATCCCAAAGTGGCACCCTTTTTAAATTTTCAAATGATGAAATCAAATCTAAGGGTTAAGTTTTAAAAAAAGTTAAATTTCGTTTGGGGATGTTCGTGGCTGTGTGTGAAAGTGTCGAATTTGAAACCCAGAGATGATGGGTTCGAATCCCGGTGAAGACATCCTTTTTTTATATTGCACTTTACAAAATGAAATCGAAAGATTAAGTAAGAGAAAATGCCCAAAACAGATTGGGGACCCAAATGGTGGAGTGGTTAAGACCACGGCTTGGGAACCACTGGATCTGGGATCGAATCCCGGCTAAAGGTGGAGGGGTGTGTCGGACTTGAAGTCCGCCACCCCGGGTCCGTTTTGGGTCCGTTTTGGGTCCGTTTTGGGTCCGTTTTGGGTCCGTTTTGGGTCCGTTTTGGGTCCGTTTTGGGTCCGTTTTGGGTCCGTTTTGGGTCCGTTTTG
>NW_019091499.1:0-13467 GCF_001949145.1 Acanthaster planci
GTGTGGGGGGGGGTGATTGCTTGGGTGCCAAAAGTTTTGTATTTTTAGGTTACCTTTTATGAGTGGTGATATTTAGGGCTCTCTGCAAGCTTTTGGAAGAAAAGGAAATGAAATTATCCCACTCACAAATCGCCTTAATCTCTATTTTTCACAAACATTTCACGTCCCTCTTTTCGTTGGAGGGGGACACTGACCCCACTGGCAACCTTAGCCGTATATAAATTGTATGCAGTTCGACCAATGACACTTTGGAGGTGACAGTGGGGGGGGGGTTGGTAAATGTAGTTTTGTTTGATACGTTTTAGGAATGGTCTTAGCAGCTGATACAGTTTGGGGCATTCTTCGGTGCCGGGGTTTGAGGTTATTTCAACTTTGCATACATTTGATGGTCTATAACAGGCACGAACTGGGCTTTGGAGATAGTCAACTTAATTTTTGTGGAGGGTTATGAGCAACTGATCAATCGAGCCCAAGGATCAGCCCCTCCTGTCGAGTTTGACTACTCCATTCAAGGCATGACTGTCAGCTCAAGACGTCCTCCTAGACCCGTACCAGAGTTCAAGGACGTACCTACATGGAAAGCTCCAAGAATCATCAATTCACATCTCCCAGAAGAAAAGATTCCTGAGCAGATCTACCAAGGGAAAGGAAAAGTAAATCCCAAGATAGGCCAATTATAGTGCAAATTCAATAATGGTAACAATGAAGAGTTACTTCTAGCAGAAAAGGTATCAAAATCTAAAATAAGCCATTGCAGTTTCGTTTAAAACGGGACTCTATAATTTCAGCCTTTTTATACCTTATCTATTTTTGCATACGCAGGTTGTTTTTGTCATCCGTAACCCTAAGGACGTAGCAGTGTCTTTTTGGCACTTTGCGGTGCCATGGAAGTTTGATAAGCGATATGAAGATTGGGAGTGTTTTTTTCAAATGTTCCTGGAAGGAGAAAGTAAGTCACAAGAAATCTTGCCTTAGGCAAGGTGGGACTGCCACACTAGAAGGGAAAAAGGCAGGGGAGATTTATGAATGTACCAATGTTACAAAGTATGTCCCACCTTACATCAATTTTTTTGGTGTGACTGGTCAAGGGTGTATCAAGAATTAATGGGCGGCCATACTTTTTTAAGGAAGACAAAAATTGGGATTTTTTCCGATAACCTTTAGTGGCCGTCTGAGGAGTCAGGCTACCTTTTGGGGCCTTTTAGTGCTTTTTGAAGGAAGGAAACATGACATGGAAAAAAACCCCGATCTCATTTAAAAAATTTCTTTCAGGTTCTTTTTTAGGGAAAGGGGCGTTACCCCCACCCCACCACTCTTGTGGCCGTTTAATACATCTACTCTTGTGCTCTCTTGACTGACACTGGTCAGAGAGGAACTCATTTGCTCTTAAAGAATCACAACTTCGTCAATGACGAGCTTCTTGTGTGGATGTCACTGGCATCAATTAAGCTCCCCCTTGACGATCACAAACATTATATGCAAAGCTCATCTCTGTACTAGTGACATTCTTAGTGCCCTGTTTTTTTCTCCCTTGCCCCGTTTTTAAAGCCAAGCATGGTCCTTTCCAAAAGGGAATTAGTAAAAGGGAAATACACGCAATGGAATGTCATGAACTTACATTAACTCTCACTCGGAGATTATTTAAGACGATTTGATAAGTTAAGTTTTGGATATCACTAATTTTACTTGACTATTAACAATTTGACAATAATGATCTTTCGTAGCGATTTATGGGTCTTGGTTCGACTACACGCTGAATTTCTGGAAGAAGCATCGTTACGACAAAAACTTCCTTTTCCTGAAATTCGAGGATATGAAACAGGTTTGTGGAAGCACGATTTTGTTGAATGACAGCAAACTACACTCAGTCGGTGGGTACAAACGCACGCTCCTGCTGATGAGTAAATGCCTACATTATACACTTACAACTGGTCAAATGGCGGTTGTTATAACGATGAGACTGGTGATTGAAAACTTCCATTGAAGTGAGAAAACATAGTGTGCTGTACGGCAAGTGTAATTGTTTTCCTAGGAGGGTTAGGGATAATTATAATAAAAATCAGCGTATCTGAACCGTTGCGCCTGCGTTTTTCGTAGGAAGGTTGGAGGCAATTATCATAAATGGGGTGGGCGAACAAGCATAAGATACAACAAAATTACTCTTTTGGCTAGTTGCACGGTAGCTCAGAAGAGTGCGTGACTTGTAAGCGGCAGGGCAAGGGTTTGAGTCTGAAGGTATGCAGTCTTTTTTTGGGGGGGGGTTAGTTGGCAAGAGGATATTTTTTTAATAGGAAAGTGAAGCCCAAAATTTACCTTCTAACTTACGTGTCTTAGTGTCCACTAATTTCATCAAGCTTGCAGTTAATCACGCCCATATCTGGTAATTGCCCCTGGCCCTCCTAGGACAAAAATTGCCCACGGCAATAAAAGAATTCAGCAATAGAATAGAAGAATTTCTTTAATAATGAAACAAAAAAAATTATGTCGGGTTTTGTTCGGAAAGACTGCCATGCACAGAATCTGTAAGTGCTCTGTACTGACAGGGGCCATCAGAAGTTTTAAACGAAGGTAGAACCGTGGCCACCAGATTCTTCAGGAATTAATAGCAATGGTTTCCTTTATTGTGTATCTTTTTCCTGTATTGTCTACTTGTTTAATGAGTCAAAACATGAATGTTCTTTTGAATCATTTCCTTGCTCTAAGGATATTAAGGGAGCCGTCATCCAAATTGCCGATTTTCTTGGCAAACCTCTCTCAGAAGAGTCTATCAATCGTGTGATTGAGTGTAGCAGCCTGGAGAGCATGAAGAGACGGTTTAACACATCAGCTTCCAATCCACAGCTAGTGAAAGAATCCCCATCACCAGGCCCTGAGATAAATGTGGATAGAACTCCCCCTGGCACTATGACTACGAAAGAGATCCTTGCTAAATACTCGCTTGGTGCTGCAGGCATCATCAGAAAAGGTTAACACTCACGTGCGGGCAAATTTAAGCTTTGGATATCACATAATCTTTCTAAAAAACAAAGGAATTTAAATAGCGAGATCGCCGAACAGAACTTTGCCTGCTGGCTTCACTGAACAAGAATACGATAAACTAATTGAACAACTTGAAGGTAAAACTCAAGTCCAGTTCTCCAGATTAATTCTAGTGTTTTAGACAATAGGTGTATGGAATAAAAGCAACGGTCTTGCCATGTTTAATTAAGTTTGTAGTCAAAAGTTTGATAAAAATAGGACCAGACGAGGAAAATAACCAAATGTTGCCACAAGGCACAATGACGAAGTAATACTAACTTTTCTCCTCACAGGAATCATTGGAGACTGGAAGTCTAAATTGACCGTCGCCCAAAACGAGGCTTTTGATGCACTCTACCGAGAGAAAATGGTGGGATCGGGGCTGAAAATACAATTTGAATGAAGCAGCAAAAATTATTTAGCATTCTGATAAAGTAATTTCATATTGTTTCTTCAGTTAACAAGGTAAGACTTTTTATAGCGTTCCTTTCATTCAAAAATTCATTCTTTCTACTTTAAATTTGGCACGTGAGCATTTTACCTGATTGTAAAGAAAATGTTGATGACAGAACTTGTCAGGCTTAAATATGAAGAGATGTTATGGCCGCATCGTACAATGAAAAGAAGGGAATGTCACTATTGTATCACTATCTATTATCATATTGTGTAACCACTGCAAAGTGTGATATTGGGTGGCCAAGTCCTATGGGGAAAAGAATCTAAAAGTAATTTTTAGGGGCGCGATTTCAAGGCAAGATGTGTCAATAAATTGTAGAGCATGATGCACGGTAGCATTTCGTAGGTTTAGCTGTACAAAATTGGTTTCCTTTTTATAAACTATGAAGTGTCCATTGGGGCGGGATTGCTGGTTTTTTTTATTATTCCGTCATTTTGTCGAAAAATCCAACGATTATCCATGAAAACCGTAAAAAAAAAGAAGGGGAGAAACTGGAGTTTTTAAATGTTGTTCGCCTTTGGCAGTGTGCCTTGCACGTATCGTGCGCGCTAGCATGCCGTATTTATTTGAGACGTGCGATGCGCTCTGTTCAGCGAAGGGGACGAAATGCAATTTTGTCTGTGCACAGCATACATAAATTCCCCCCGAATATGGTATCTAATATCAGCTCAGTGTCCCTAATACTTCAACTTGTTGAAACTGTTAGCCAATAAAGTTAAGATTCTAGAGACCGAAGAGAGTCTCTAGTTCAACCCCCCCCCCTGCATAGACCTACGCAAAAGCAATCGCGTATGAACTCAGACAATCCTTACCAAAATTGTTGAGACAAGTGTCAATAGACATACCCTCCCCAGCTTGCACAGACCATGACCCATGAGACTCAACATTGATCGGAGATCAGGGACGGAGATCCAGTCAATGTTTTGGCTGGGATAGCTACAAACCGCAGGCCTATTTCCCACTGTGGTACACCCCTCAACCACACCGTAGGCCATCTTATCGTCTTCTGAGAAAAATCTACACTTAAAACATGTCTGTTAAATAAAAGTAGATTCTGTTGTCTGTTGACAGGACAGAAGTTGCTGTTTTGGGCCTGTACTTTATGCTGTCACTTTTTCTATATACTAACAGGAGATTCTTAGTGAAATGTGTTCAGGGCACAGTTAGAAAAAAATTTAATTCGTACGTACAGCTTACTATGTCGTATGTAAGCATTACTAAACCGTACGTATATACGGAGTAGTAATCCACATGGTTCACTGCGTGACTAAACTTCAGTTCATTGGGTCCGAGAGGGACGAATTAATTTTTTTTAACATGTCCTAAATTTACTTCCATATCCTAATAGTATACAGAGAAAAATTGACAGTAGAATGTGCTGTCCCAAAACAGCAACTTCTGCAATGCATAGAATCTACCGTTATTTAACAGACATTTTAAACAGTTTATCCTCCGAGGGTGCCCTGTATCCGCGGTATGATTATTTTTGGGCAGTTTATTGAGGACAAAAAACAACGCATTTAAAACCACGTTTAAACTTGGTAAAAAGCTACATTTTAAGCTGTATTTTCATGAAAACACAGTTACAGTTTAAATAGATACCTGCTAATTCTAGGGCTTTCATTCTTGATGGTGCATAATCAACGCCATATACTGGTTGTGAGTAGAAATCCAAATAACTATAATAATCTGGGGTTTGTTTTTTTAAGTAAAATTATCTTTGCTTCGTGAAGTCTCCGGTCACTCCAAAGACAGTGTTGCATCATGCCGTTTTCATGGATAGCGAATAGAGAAATGCGGAATGGTACGGGTTATCTAAACAGACAACATTAAGTTTCAGTCAGATCAAAATTAAATGTAACCCGGGTTGCCGTGGAGGAAAAATTGAATGGGCTATGCGCCTCAATGTACAGAGGTTGGATGGGCTGCAGCTTTTGCGGCGAGAGGAGGGTAAAACCAAACGCTTCACTTATTTGGCATTCATTGCATTCTCGATGTAATTTTCTATTGTTGAAATTCTTTTGAGATTATTTCATCATTTTCGTGCTTGTATTTTTCGGGCAGATCTGTCTGGCCGGTGATGGATCAACCTTTCACAAGAAAGAACGGCAGTTGCAACGCATTTGTTGCAACGTTGGGGTGACCCAAGAAGATTAATCCAACATACAAACGGGATGTGTCTATTGTGAGAATTTCTCTTGAAAATGTCAAATTATTCTGCAGTCAAAAGCAAACGAAATTTGTTGTTATCACAAATGAAAATGCCTGTGCAATCTGGATCCGTTACTGTTAAATCAGTCATCAATAATAAATATTCACAGTACAACTCGCTGCTTTTTGTATTGAGATCACTCAGAAGACATGAACCCGAAAATGGTTGAGATCGGTTTCATTGTCAACTATTTAGGAAGTAAAGATTATAGATGAAAATAAATAAGCATCAATCCTTCAGCTCACTAAAAAATCCAAAAGTTATGCTGTGTTGACCAAGCATTCAGGCGCATGGACTCCTGAAATTCGCAAGGAATCGCAGTTACCGGCTTCCATATAGGACTTTTCTGGGGTCTCAGCCCACCACACTTCCGCGCTGCTCATCCATTTAACCCCCGAATAGTTCGACGGACCGTGCAAGGGAGGAAACGAGACAAGCCCCTAAAGCCCAGGCCGACAAGTCGGCCATACGTCTCGAACCTGTACTGAGGTGCTCACCTGGACTTTGCGGACAGTCCCAGCAGAATAGCTTGCCCGGTCGGCTAAGGTACTCTCTTGTAGCTACTGACTGACAACAAGCATTGACAAAATAAAAAGCCTCCGATGGGATTCGAACCCACCGTCTAACGATCTGATAACGTAAGCTCAACCACTCGGTCATTTTAAAGACGTTGCTTTTCGCTGTTCATATCAAGGAGATAACAAAACCATTAACCTTACGCGCAGAATGTTGCACAATAGGTAGATGAACATGGTCAATTCCCCGGACCACGTCAGTACACCTATCTACGGCTGCGTTCGCGCGGTTACTCCTGTCAATCGAGTGTAGGATGCGCGCGCATTACTCTCGGGTCAGGAGTACACTCCTGCACGAGGGGAGAATACTCTCGCTGACCTGCGGGGTATCCTGCCGTTCGTGCCAGTGCGCTTCGGGAGAGTACTCATGTTCACAAGAGTAGCTCGCTCAACAGCATTCTGCATGTCGGACTTTTTCATAGTGTCCACCCTGAGCTGAAGCGCACCCCCACCGGCGAAAAAAAAGACAGATGGTGCTAAGTTTTCCAACCGCATCCTATGGGGCACCACAGGTCCATAATAAATATTTTACAAAACGAATGCTCCAAATCAAAACAAAGCTCAGAGTTTAAAAACAAACAAAAGCGAGGTGCATAAACAAAGGACGTCGAGAAAGTGAAAACAGTAAATTAATTAAAAACGAATGACAGAAAAATGAAGCAGAGTTTTAAATCCTGGTTTACGAACAGCCTTTGCGAAATGATGAAAACCTCAATCGATCAGAAAAAAAAGAAATTATGGAAATTATTTAAACGAACCCATCACTTAGCGGCGCGGCATCCCAAGTAATTGTCACATATATTTTTTTCCTGAATGAAAATGGATAAGACTTGAAACTATGCATGGTGGAAGTACTAAATAGGTTAGGCTTGCGGTTGCACCATGTAGAAAATATATCTTATATGAGTGTGTGGTTCTGAGAAGAGCCGATGGTGAACACTCGAAGACTGAGCAGAGCATACTGTTCGGAACAAGCCTAACCTTTTCTGAATGAAAATGTCTCGGCAAATTAAATTTTTCTGGTCAGAGAGTTTCTATATAACTGCGATCTCTTACAACTAATAAATTACTGATTTGCCAAACGCATATTTGTAGTGATTTCAAGACTTTATTATTTTTGAGGAAGAGTACAAAGTAAACTTTTTTAAAACAACTGGAATTTTATGAGATTGGTTTGATTTTGTTTGGTCTGTCCTTTATGTTCTATTCAGTGCAGCCTGCGGCTTTATAGCCGACAATCAAAGCTCCGTGGTCCTTGCTGGGCCATGCATTGAAGGGCAAGTGCCTATCACATAATATTGTAAAGGAATCAAGGAAATTCGTCACAGTTACCTGACGTCAGAATCTCCGCCCTATTAAAGCATTATAGATGGGTGCCCTAGGTTGGTCTAAACCGTACGTCGCTGTTAAGGGCGGTGCAGACGGGCGAAAGACGCTTATAGACGGGTGCCCTAGGTTGGTTTAGATCAGTTCATTAGCGTGAGAATCCTCTGTTGATGTTATGGCAGTGATCTGGCCGCTTCAACCATGTTCTTCAGTTTCTCTCTCATAATGTTTCGTGGCAGGAATCCGAGCCCACAGTCAGGGGCTACAAGAAGCCGATCGCATGGAATGTGACTGAGGGCGCTCTTCAGTCGGTCCCGTATCTCGGACACCGTCTCAACCCTACTGCTTGCAATGGTTACAGAACCCAGGATGACCTTTGACCTTTTAAAAAGTGCCAGAAGTGATAGGTCGTTCCGTCGATGGGCGTCTTCAATAGAAACTATAGAAATATGGGAATTTTCAATCAGTGCGGTTTTAGTTCACATAGGTAAAAAAACGCATATCAATATACATTTCCACCATGTTGTGATACAATACATGTACATATAGGCCTACATGTATACAAAAACCAGGAGGCAAAAAAGCTACTGACATTGCCTGAACAACATCTTTGCTTCAATTGACTTAAACTGTCTTATCCCCCCCCCAAGTTTTTAAGTCTGGATTTTTAAGACCTCAGTTGTTCAAAATATTCCAAATGTGCAAGGGAGCAATGGCAATGCTATAAACAAAGAAGTCACGAACCATGACAAGACCTACTTTCGTCAAATCCTGCTTGATCGATTTTTTCAGCGATGTCAAAATACCCCCTTGGATCAGCTTTTTGGTAATCTTTCTCGTCCTGTTTGAATACAAGAGGAACACGCTGTCACTGTTGTTTTGTTTTTAAGTACTGAATTTTGTAAAAGAATCACTGAAACCATGAAAGAAGGAAACATTTAACATGAAGTGTAAAGAAAATTGAAACAACTGAGAATTTTAGTTTGTAGGACAACGGACTAAATTTAGCCTTGTCGCGTTTACCATTTGTCTTTGGGTTTCAATTATTTAAACACTGACACATTAGTCACCATGCTGGAATGCCACATGTGCATCCTAACCATGATAGCATCGAGGCTCGTAAAATATTGCACGTTTATGTTTTTAAAATACATGTGAAAAACTTAGGAATATGTTGTAAATAAATGTCCTTTTATCTTCTGTGGGGCTCTCACCAAAACCTGTTCATTTGTTGATAATGGTGGGGGAACATGAACAGAACAAGATTCGTACTAAATGGTTGGGGTAGCCGCAACACAGATGTATCGCCTTGGTAACCTCGTTTCCTAAGCCTTCAATGCAACGAGAGGCGTGATCAATCCCAAAGTCAAGACTTCTCTTAACCTCGCGCATGAACACAGGTTCATCGAGCTGTATATATTTGCATCCTGTCACAAAAATGATAAAAAGAACTAATGTAAAATTAAGCCCAACATTTGAATAATTTTATTTTAACAGGCAATAGGAATTGAAAAAACTTCCTTCAAAGAAAGAGAAGCGGGCCATGTTTCACATTGTCCTTTTCTGGCCCCAGACACACAGTACGTGTAGCTGTGCCTTCCGCCTGCAAAAAATTCGGGGGACAACGAAGATACTATTTTGTGTCGTATCACACACCAACGCATAGGTTCTTGAATAATTCATAGCACCACCCTCTTAATTTTCGATTTTGGAATAGCTTCAAACTAGAGAGTGCACAACAGCGCAGCATGAAATACGAGCACTGGTACCCGGCCTATATTAATCAAATTCGGGGAGATGGTTTTATCAATTAAAATCTCAATGATGAAAATACTCTCATTAAACTGGGAGCCAATCTGCCTCAAGATAGGAGTTGTAAACGAAGTGGTGTACAGTTATAAAATACTCACCAGCTGCAACTAGACCAGTGAAAATCTTGTTAATGGCAACTACAAGGTCTCGGCTGAGCTGCTGATCATCAGGGTAGAACTTGTCTTCATCAAAGTGAGAAATGAAAGGTGTTCAGAAAATAAGTCAATTTGTAGCATTCAATATTTGACTTTAAATTAAAGAGAAGCCAAATGTGGATCACAAATGAGATGCTCTTTCTTTAAACAGCAACATAAATACCCCATAAGTAGTTCGGACAAGGCGCAACGGATGGTAACCCCACAAGAGGTATCTTCCGATGATCATCCATTTTGTTACCTTTTATATTTTCTGTCTATGCGTAAGAATCCGTGTTCTACTGTTGCAATATTGGTGAAAGGAAGCTTGATATCTGACTTCAGTTTTACTGCATTCATCTTTTTTAATGAATAGCTTCTGATTTTGAACTGAATGATTAGGATGTTTAATACAAAAACACCTTGCACCTAATATCAAAGACTTATTTTGCTTTCTCTGAAGAACACTGTAATAATGACAACTTACAGAGCGCCGGTATTCTTCAGGAATAAGCGCTCATGGCACTTCTGTAGAATAATTACCTGAACCATTAATTATACAGTGAAACATAAAGTAAAAAATTATTAACAATTTCGTATACAGTATGGTACGACATTAGTTCACAGTTCATGTAGATTTGTCAATAATGACAAGGTCATGTACTTACTCTGCGAAGTGCCCATGATGGTTAATGGACCAGGAAGAGTTGCTTTTACTGGTTGAGAAGAATTCGCCTGTACGATCATTTGTACAATGTGCATAATGCATTAGTTACATGCTATAAGGCATTCCAATTCATAACAGCTCGGTCTAACTTCCTTTTGTGCTTACCTGGATTTGTCTGATATTTAAATTTCGCAGTTGCAACGACATCGTGGTTATTTATTTATTAAGAATTGTGAGGTTTAGTAATGAATAATGTGGAATTACTTTTATGCATGGAACCATTTAAAGCTTTTGAACCACTGACAACAATGTTGTTTCAATTTGTGTTTTTTGTGTGAGCATTCCTCATCTATGAACGATAAATGTTTATCATCCCAAACTATTTCAACATTGCTGTAAGTTATTCGATTGCATCGATGAACGAGTCTGCATAATTGTCAATATATATTACCTGGGCAAAAGTCCATTGCTTGATTATGGCATCAAATGCATCGCCTACATCTATATAAAAAAATAAATAATAAGCGGAAATACAGTTAATTTTTTGTGCAAATTGTTATGTAAATGTTCTCAAAAAGGCGAGCTATGAAAAATGAACCATTCATTAGTTGGTTCAGCTGACAAATGTGAACTGTGCTTTCAACTGAACAGGAGTCAGTGAACTTTGTAGGCGTTCTCACCTCATCCGTTCAGTCACTCGGCCATTGAACTCTGATCTGGCGTTCATGCGAAACGATTAAATCCTGGCAGATTCCTGCAGTGGTATTGCACTTTATGAACAGATGTTGTTTTTCGTAATAACTCATTGTAGATGCATCATTCTTATTACCAGCACTTTAAGCAATATTATAGTTTCTATGGCTGAATTAGTCCTTACCTACACGGCCCATAACTTGCGGTAATGCACTCATACAGGCTCCATTGCGATATGTACAAACTTCTAAATTTTCAAAACTGAAGCCTTGCAAATATCGGCTGAGAAAAAAGAGGAAATGTATGAGATTTCAATATTGTTTTCACTTTTGTAGATGTGTTGAGTCAGCATCGGTGTCCCTATTTAATCAAATACATTTAACGACAAGGGAACTAGGGGAGACCCGGTGGGATATGAGGCTTGACCCTCCAGTATTTAGTCATCTCTGGGAACAAGATCCTGGTTTTTTCTGTGATGACTGTAATTTATTAAATACACCGACGTAGCCAATCATGTACACAAATTAAAACGAATATGTCCGTCGTCCCAGTTTTTATTTTATGACATTTTCCCTTCGAATTCAAAGATTTGCATTTTCAAATTCATACACAATCCAGTTTTGGGCACTTACAATGTTAAAATTCGTCATTTATTACATAGTTTCAAATGTTCAAGTGAATTTAAATTGAGAACACACTTTCGGCGAGGAGCGTCCAATTTCGTATCGTCTCTACGCTCAACCGTTTCAGTCAAAAACAAACTTGCGCTTTACTTTTTTGTTCTTTTTGGGCAAATCTGAATATTCAGATTAGTGAATGAGAATGTAACGCGTTTGAAAACAGCATCACTGCACTACGAACGTGTTAACCTCTTTTTCCTCTTTCAACACTCATCACCACTTGTTTGCCTTATGGTAAGCCACTCATTATTTTTGTTTTGAGAAGTCTGCAAAATTTTTGAGATATTTTCTGATTTTTTCAATTGACAGTTCAATCAAAACTTGCCTTAATAAAATAATCAAATGTGATCCCCATTGTTTTCAAAGCTTACAACCTTTATGCACAAAGTATGATGTCCGTTCGTTGCGCGTTGTGAGCCATGCTTTCTAGGACTTGGTCCACTTTACTATAACAACTCGTCAGGGAACCGTCAGGTAAATGGAACCAGACTAGGTATTGGCTTACCATAAATACCACACATAGCTCTCCCTGTTCAGTTCTCCATCAGTAACAACATCGATTCCAAGTTCAGCTTGGTCAGTCAATACCTCCTTCACAGCTCTCTCGTGCGTCTGACAGAAGTCTATATTATCATTCCAAACGTAGAAGATAATATAGTCATTGTTCATAATAAACTGGGCTATAGACCTCCATCGTTTAGAGGAGGGAAAACGTAAACCGCAGTTGAAATACTAATACCTTACTTATATAATTGGGAAGATCGGTGGGAAAGTTGTTTATGTTGTAAAATACACTGGAGGAAGACGCAATGAGGACACTAGACTACTAGACTATGGCAGATCAACATTTGCGTGCACAACCCGCCGGGATGATATCGAACTTTCAGCCTTTAAGTGAAGATATATTGTAGCCTTCAATGAAATTGAAACTGATCACACCCTATAATATAAAAAGAGGTATAGTATGACATTCTTTGTAGTTTATGGATATTACCAGCAAATCATCAGCTATAACAAGATGTTCAAACAGCTTCTCTGGGTCAAATTTTCCCGGAATCGGGGATCATTTGCTTAATCTTTTTCTAGGTCAAAATGGCTTGTTTTTTTGTAAAAGGGACATTTCTATCACTGGTACACCAGGATTTACCATTGATAGCTCGAGCCCTCCCCCATGGTGACTGAAATATATATGACAGAAAACAACCCGGGTGTTGGTGCTATGTTTGTTGACTAAATAAGAAAAATTAAACCCAAGAACTTAACTGAACAATTGCTTCGATCCAAACATTGGCGTTATCATGGACATGTCTGAAGGTAGCCGTCCATCTTGGCAATTCTAAATTCTATTATGTGCACAACGTGCCGTCCCTTAGGCCCTATTTGTGTAAAAACTGAATACATGTAACAGGTACCAATGAACCATCCCTTCACGAAAGGTGAGTTCTTAAAAGTTTGATTTTCGTCGTTGACTGAAACATTTTTTTCTTAGCTTTCATTTTCAAAATTTTCCATCTCAATTGAAGCTTACAAGATTATTTTGTCAAGTTTTTGTGAGGAATTTCATTTGGATATTAGCTCCCTTCTGTACACGAAACAATTTAGGCATGGGCTAAAACATATGCAAATCCATGCACGTGTCAGCTCACTGTGATGCGATAAACACGATACATGTAGACCTACTAATTGGTGTAGTAGGGTCTATACAATGCCCGTGGTCTGGACTCACCCCATGTCACCCGTTACACGTATACGGTCAACATAACATTTTTGCAAAGGAATACTGAATAATTGGCAACAAAACAAAAAGTAAAACAAAACAGAGCAAAACAAACTATTGAAACTGAAAAAAAGCCGATCGGCTATTTTTTCAGACTTTTGGGTGGATTGGGATGA
>NW_019091499.1:14376-72112 GCF_001949145.1 Acanthaster planci
CCACTTTCTCTTACCCACAGAAGCATTCTTTTCCTCCAGGAACTTTCCATATGTGGTCAACAATTGAGTGTGATCTTTGATCTCAAACCACGAAGGTACATCAAGATAGTCCGGCTTCGGGTAGCTACCAATGACAGTTGTTTTTAGTGGCATGACGGAAAGTGGTTGACAGGTACTATGTCACGCTGTGGAAATCACAAACGCAATAGCTACATAAGAGTCTATGCAATGCAGTTTTTACTGCAACCGCATAGTGCAAAAATATAGGTTTCTGCACGTGGAAATATCACCAGAAATAGTATGGAACCCGGCCCGTTTCCCTGCCAATATCCGAACATATCCAGTGGTCATTTCCCTACCCTTCCCTTACGCTTTCCACTCTACAAGTTCGCACCACAGTCCTCGATTTACGTACCCATGGAAAGTCTTTTTTTCAGTTTGCAACTATTTTCCCGTCGTTAAATATGCCATTTCTCTCATTAACGAGCTCACCGTCACAGTTTAATTTATAGGCATTATTTTTAACCATAGTGAGGGAAAAATTGCAGTGAAATATACCCTACAACTTCACCGTTTGTCAATTGATCAGTGACAATCAAATCATACACTTAGGCCTATACTCAATTCCAACCGACCCTTTCAAATAATATTCTCATTACAATAATAATAAAAAAATATTTGAAAAATCCCTACACTCCATAATCACAGAGCATTTTATATAATTACAGACGTATGCCCGCATTCACTTCCACAAAGTCGGAAAGAGTGTCCATTTTCTGGAACTTTTTTCTTGGTCATAGAAGTGCAGACACTGCGAGGGCGGCGGTGTACGGAAGCCCTGTTGTGACATCAAGTATATATTTTCCAAAAGTGAAGAATAATTTTTCCAAGATTGTTTTTATGAAGTATTGTTTTCGAATTCATTTTTACATGATTTTTTTCCTAAGTTCGTTTGTTGGAGATACTTACTCTCCATTTCGTTTTTATGAGATCTATAATTTTGAAACATTATTTTTGTTTTTAAACTAATCATTAAAAATATATATTTTAAACGATATATATATTTTCAAGTTCATTTCAGGAGACTTTTTAGTTCGTTATTATGAAATATATTTTTGGAAGTTTGTTTTTGGGAGAAATGAATTCAAACCTTTAAATATTATATCTCATAAAAATCTCGTAAAAAGAGCTTGTTTCTCAAAATATAACCAATGTTTATGAATATAGATCTCAAAAGAACGAACTGAAAAATATTATGTCCCCAACAAACAAAGTTCGGAAAAAATATACTTCGCTTTTTGAAAATACATACTTGATGGCACTCTAGGGCTTTCATAGCGGAGTAGGGGGCTAAAAGAGGTTTAATTTTTCTTTCATTTGGAGCCAAAAACTACAGGGTCGATCTGAAATGAAAATGCACATACAAAGTTGGCCGGATTTGTTAATGTTGACTTTGACCTAGAATGGAGGAAGGAAACATAGACCAATATTGGGGTGCTCTAATCCCACAATGTTGGACTGTTTCCTTGCTCTAGTCTATGGTGACGGGCCCTGCTGTTGTGCTCCAGGAAATTTATATTGCCACACACCACCACTACCCCCAAAAGCCTTATCGCAAATACTGCTTGGGTGATTTTGCACAATGGTAGAAAGGTATTGTGGGAAGGAAAAAGGAGCAATGTATGCAGTACTTGCGATAAGGCTTAACGACAGCAAAGACTCAACAAAATACCTTCAAAGTCCCCTATCGGCTTCTCCCAATGTCAAAGGTGAACTAACGTGACTTCATTGGCCCTTCTGATAATTTTCTGAACTAAAAATCTATACTAACTGATTTCCAATCACGTGGCCTACTGCATGTAGGCGCTACGCCTATGAGCCCCACAAATACAAATAGGGCTGTACTAGAGAGTGCATGGCTCTCTTTTACAATCTGTCTCTTATCTGTCGCCACCACACCCCTACTTCAAGGCATTAAATGCCTGGAATCTAAACTGCTGGATGGTCACAAACTTTGAATCCTAATATCTCCCGAAATGAGAATGACTCGACAAATTTACTTACACCAACTCCGATTTATGGTGCCTTGAAACCCGGGCCTGTAATATTTACATGCTGACCATGGGCAGCGCCATTTTAAAAAACGAAAACGGCGCTTTTTACGTCGGATTTCATGGCACCCGACACCATACAAAACTGGTTCCCTGTCACATCTTGCATGACAGACAAACAAGGAACCGGTGAAATTAAATTTGAATATATTCATATGCATGTCACTGTATCAGGCTCCACGTACGTACGTACGTACACGCATGCCGTGGGCATACAGTACAGTAGCAAAGTGCGCGCGCAACTAAGCAAAAGGAACATGAATTATGCATCTTCTTCACCTGTCTGTCGCCTTGACTTCTGGCGCAAGAAGCGCTGTTTCCTTTTTTTACATTGGCGCCGCCCGTGGTCAGCATGTTGTACCACAGGCCAGGTTTTCAAGGCACCATACATCGGAAAATTTACGATTTGGGAAAGCTTTAGGATGTTCGTATGAAAGTCCAAACACTGAGAAATACGCCAGTGTAACTAAAATTTTCGAGTCATTCTCATTTCAGAAGATATTAGTGTAATAGAACAGCCTTACATTGTAACCTTTGACCTCGCTTTAACACCATACCTGGAATGTGTATACGTGCCACTTGTGTCTAGAGATAGTACTTACAGTAAACGGCATGCATCTGTTACAAGCTACGTTATATCTCTGCCTGTGAGCTCTGTTCTGTCTCTTATAAAACCCCAACATCATCACAATTAGGATTCAAAGTTTGTAACAATCCTGCAGTTTGGATTTCAGGCATTTAAGACAGGCCTTGAAGTAGGGTTGTGGTGGCGACTGATAAGAGACAGATTGTAAAAGAGAGACAGTACAGCCCTATTTCTGAGGCTAGTAGGCCTGCTACTGTCGATAGAACTTTTTCGACTGTACACATGCGCCGTACAACATGTCACTGCAAAACTTACAGTAGTGCGAGCACCCTCTAGTAAGGATACCAGACCAGATGATTCTGACTATACGACGAATCAACGGTCGTCCGGTATTAGCCAATGTCACGTGACCAGGACGAGAGGAATTGTTCCAGTTTTCCGGAAATAGCCGAAATATTCCGAAGTCGTTCGGTCTACATTCTGCATGTTCGGATGGTACCGTTGATGTTCGGTTATTTCCGGTCGGGTAGGTGGGCTTAAACCGTCAACAATCATGCACTGGCATATAACAACAAAGTTACAAACAACTTACTTGTTGATGGGTGTACACGAATTGATCAACTAAAAGAATTTCACAATTCAAAATCATGATTTTTAATTTTCTGAGATTTTTCAAGTGCGCCTCATTACTATAGGGAACACTCAGCTGAATTGGAACCCACCACGTAAAGGAATGAAATCGAAAACATCCGGGCTTTCAATTTGTGACCTTTGACGCTTGCGGCATATCTATTTATATCCATGGGTGATGCCTTATCTAAGATTCTTTATCACGGGTCGTCAGGGGATCTTTGGGCAGTGAACCAGACTAGAGCACCCTCCTGTTGTGTGCCTGAACGCGACATACCATATGCAGCAAGGTATGAGACGGAGAGAACCCCCCCCTGCTTTGTGTTGGTCATTGTCTAGCTCGCAGGAATCTGGGGAATTCCTTTCAGACATCTTGGGGGGGGATGTGTTAAGTAACAATAGTCTGGAATTCCCGGGATTCCTGCGAGACAATGACCAACAGAAACACAAAGCGGGGGGGGGGGGGTTCTCTCCGTCTCATACCTTGCTGCATATAGAACGCGTATTTTCAATTTACACCATAGCGTGGGATTTTTCCTGTGGTGGTGCCGCATGAAAAGAGACTAGTGCTGAGTACGTACACGAGCGCATTGGATTTAACGTGGAGGCGGAAATATGACATAATAATTATTGTTAAGACATTATAAAGGGTTTCAATGCATGTCACTAAATTGGAAGACGTCTTGTTATTGCATAGCTTTAGATGCTAAATGTCATGTGAAAGCTCCGCTAGGAATCGTGGTAGGCCTAAGCAATGCCTACGCATTGCTCTGCCTAATTAACCATAATCTGCTAGAAAACAACCCTCATTAAAGACCCTCCTAAATTGTTCATAATGTTTGTCACATCGCACTTCATGTTCATGCACTTGTTGTATTTACCTCCCCCCGAAAAAAATAATAATGCTAAAAAACACTTGAGTGAGCTTTGCTATCCGAGCTCATCAAGCCAGCGATCACGGTGGTGATTAAAATTCTACTTTTTTCACACACACTGAAGAAATAACTTGACCATCAGAGGAAGAGGAATCACCCTAATTCTGCCACAATCCATCAGTCTATCACTTCTCAACTTTCGGAACTAAAAAAAAAAAAATTATTTGCTGTAGTAAGGGCACCATCGTTTCGTGTTTTTGCGCGCTTGCTAGGCTGGTTCAGTCAGCATTAGTCTCTTTTTTTCAAGCGCGAATTAGCACTACCAGAGCGAAAAGCCCTGGTAGGCTATGGTGTGAGTAAAAAATACGCTGCCTTATGCGTATGAATTCGAGACCTACGTACGGGTGGAAGAAGTGCTGCGTGGACTCATTGCACTGCCTAATTAACCACAAAGCTACATGACAAGACATCCTTGCTCTGGTGGGTGCGATTCATTGAGCAAATGGTGCGTGACCTGGCTCACATACAGCATGGAAGGGCAGGCCTCCGAACCCAAACTGTGGATGAGTACGTCTGCGGCATTCACACATCTGTGGCATTCATTGAGCAAATACTCTGTTACCTGGCTTACATATATACAGCACGGAACAGCAGCCCACAAAGTCCGAACCCTTGAACTGTGGATGAGTACGTCCGCGCATTCATATATCTGCGGCATTCATTGAGCAAATAGCGCGTTTCTCCATGCTTACATACAGCAGGGAACAGCTGAGCAGGGCAAAGTCCGAACCATGAATATGTCGGCAGCATTCATTGAGCAAATAGCGCTTTACATGGCTTACATACAGCAGGGAACAGCTGAGCAGGGCAAAGTCCCAACCCGAACTGTGGATGAATTTGTCGGCAGCATTCATTGAGCAAATAGTGCGTTAAATACATACAAGAGGGAACAGCAGGCAAAGTCCGAACCCGAACTGTGGATGAGTAGGCTTACATCCGCGGCATTCATTGAGCAAATAGCCCGTTACCTGGCTCAATTAAATACAGCAGAGAACAGCAGAGAACAGCAGGCAAAGTTCACACTCAAATTGTGGATGAGTCCGTCCGAGCTCGGCATTACATCCAAACGTATCGACCTTGACGAGTATAATACTTACAAGTAGAAGTTTGATTTCTTAAATTTTTTCATTTCATTAACGCACCGTACCTGGTTGGGTTTAAGTGCAAACGCAAGGTTGAAGATTTGCGAGTAAAAAAAAAACCCTCCCCAGCAGCTTCTTTGGGTAACAAAATCTGACGTTACCTGGCTATAAAGGTATCCACTATATGTTCGTACTTATTCCGTAAGTATGCGAAATTGTCTATTTTCCTGTTTCATATTGATAATGCAAGGATGTAAGTCAAGGCTCATAAACACTGACAGACAACAAGACGACTTTTGCCTAGAGTTTTATTGTTTTTCTCTGTTATGTACTAATTATTAAAACACAGATGAGACTTGAAAGATTCAAATAAACATACTTTATAGTTAAAAAGTACAATTAAAACATTGAAGACGTATCTTTGGTTTTGTTAAAATATTTCAAGAATATATTCCTATGAAAGTTTAGCATGCACATGAAAATGACATAGACGGTTTTATTTTGTTTGTGTTATCCGTGCGCGAGTACTGCAACTACACGCGTTGTGAATCAATTGTACAGAAGAGGCTAAAGTTTGCGACTGTGAGGGCTGAGCTGCTGAAGTCAACACATGCAGAGATTAAATAAAGCGCATGATTAAACGCAAGCGCAGTGGAAGATTCTAATATCTGATCCAAGACTGGTATCAATAATATAGCCAGAATTACATTTAATGATTTTCCAAGAACCACACAATATAATCAGATGAAATGTCTCTGAGTTCGTTGATATAACGTAATCTTTGGTCTGCGTATTTAATTTAATAAACTGCAGAAGGGAATGCTATAATGCGATGGATGCTAAAGGCTGGTATTAAAAGCGACTTCTGGTGTCACTGGCCATTTTATCGCTACGCTAGAAGATACCCCCCCCCCGAGAAATTCGTTTGAATCAGTGATACGACCACAAAATGGAGGTGAACGAAGTACAAGCAGAGGCGTGTCCAGCGGGGAGGGGGTGACAGTAAAGTTAGATATTGGACATTCCCATAGGTTTGTACAGGGCATGTCCAATGTCGAGAAAAATCAGACATTCGCTGTACAATCCTATGGGAAAGTCCAATGTCCAATATCAAACTAACTTTACTGTCATGCCGGGGGGGGGACTTACCCTCCTGACAGACTTTTAAAAGTAAAATATTAATAGAACTATTTAATTTATCAAATATCAACTTACCTACCTGACGGATTTTTAAAAATAAAATATTAATAAAGATATGTAATTTATCAAATATTAGCACCAAAACTCTAAGAAAACAACACCATGAGATAAAAGCAGGGATGTCGGGACCGTGAGTAGACTTTCGATATTGTTTTCTCCGCCAACATCATGTTGAATGACCCAAAGGAGGATGTGCTTTTGAATTTGCCCCCCCCCCCACCCGACACCAACAGCCGGATACGCTGCTGAGTAGATGTTTAAACTGTCCGGACTTGCATACAGTTGGCAAATATAGAGGAAGGTTGAACTACATTTTGGCCGCTTCCCTCACAACCCTTACAAAGCTCTATAAGAAGCACAAAATGCTTTTCACTAATTTTCGTGAAGGAAATACGTCACAACCAGGAAACACAAATGTGTACTTTTGACCTAGGCCGTTTTCCAAAACTCAACTTTGTCTCCGTCTCAGGCTTCATCCCCAAAATCAATCCCGAATTGTGGGCCTGAAGTTTTTAAATCAAATAGGATTACTGTAAGTTTTTGCTCTCTTGCATCTTATTTGATGTTTTGTGGCACTATTAGACTAATTAGTGCGCTTACAATTTCAAAGTCAGGTAGTAAAAAACAGTTGAAGCCTGAGACGGAGCCAAAGTTGAGTATTGGAAAACGGCCCTAATGCCTGCATAGGCCTGTTGTGCTATTTTCAGTACGCACGTGTCATGTGCAATAGGGCGTGTTGACCTGTGTTATTGTCAAATGAAGTCTATCTAAAAGTTCCTTGACAACAATATTGTTTTGCATTTACCCTTCCCATCGCCTTATTTGGACGACGGGTGACAAGAAAAGAATTATTGTTAAATTAAAGAACACTTCATCTGAAAGTGTTCGTTGACAATGATCCAAACGTGGACAATTCTTACAGGGGAGGTACCCTCTGGAAACGCGAATTCATTGGACGGAAAGAAAATGGTACGCCGTCGTCGCGGGTCCCTGTAACCTCTTTGTCGTGGTTAGTTTTGGTGAAGTATGGTTTACGTTTTAGCCAGAGAAGTGTGCTGCCATGTTTTAAATGATCAAAAAAATTTCGGAATTATTACTAGAAAATTTCCTTGAGTTGCAATTCAAACAAAGGCACACGTTTTGAAGTGCATTAATTTTTGTAAACGGTAAATTCCATACAAAATGTCGTTTTGACGGGATATTTTTGTGCTTCTTTGATTGTCAAAAGTAAAATAGTAATCACATAGACAGCTGCAAATTCAAAATCTAAATAATCTCTAGAAGTAAGTGTGAGTGAAGGAATAAGTAGACGACAATGGATTATCACCAAACAAAGAGGCTTGTGCTACCTCAGCTGAACCAGCAGTCTGAGAGGCAGCAGGGACCAACGAAGACGGCGCTTACCGTCAGGAGTCTGTCTCTTGTGAGTCGGAGCGATCGACTTTAAAGTCCCATCGCACCTGAAAGTTACCGTCTGTTCCGTCTTGGTTGCCGAGGGTGAAATTCTCTGTGGCAACAAAGTCGATCATCTCCGTGACATCATTAAAGCTGACGGATTTTCTCTTTTGGTTGAGGGGTCTGTTCATTAAGTCCAACTCGTAGTCTGTGGTCGAGGCTCCTTGCAAGATGTCTGGCATCCCACCAATGTGGACACCGCCCTCAATGAACCTAGGATGGTCTACAGACTCTTCGCCAGAGAATGATGTAGCGCGGGAAAGTTGCCTCGATCCTGTCTCGGTACTATCTCCCTCACTGCCGCTGAGGCTGATGTTCGCTAAATCTATCAGGACTCCAGCCCGGATTGACGTCAAACGCCGTGCGAAGCTATCCATTCGTTCTCGACTTTGTAATCCCATCTCAGTGTTTCCCATCAACTTGGCTGTGTGTCTGAACGACAAGAGAAAACGATATATAGTCGAGTTATTTTCATCTGACTGGACTTTAAAACTTAGTAAAATTTGAATTAGCTGGTGTTAACGTTCCTATATAGGCTAAGGCCTGCCTTAAACTCCATTGACTAGGGCGTTGGTCGAGCCCCACCTTAAGCTTTCAGGAAGCACCAAGCATTGACGAATTAAATCTTGTATTTTTACACAGTGACGTAACCAGTGTCAAGTGTCCGAGGGGCACCCGGGGTGCCCACATTTTTTTCAAGGGGCACCATAGGAAAAAAAACTGTGCACAGCTAACTTCAACGGAGATTTTAAGTGGGGGGGGGCGGCACAGGGGCACTGTATAAAGCAAGCGGACGTTACCTCCACTGTCTTTTCTTTCTCATGCGTCTTATCAGCCAGGAAGAGAAGATGATGATTAAGACGAAACAAACAGAACCTATGGATCCCCATACAGCAGCTACGATCACGTGAGAATTGTCCACTTCTGATGACAAATAAAGGAATCTTAAATATTATCAGAAAAATAGGGCTTTCTCAATTATTTTGAGCATGCCACCTAAATGCTCAGAGTATCCGCTGATATCATTGCGATCTCATTCTGAACAATACACTCCACAGTTGCTGCAGTCAACCTTAGTCCCTCAAGAATGAAGTTGTCATGAGCTCGATAATTTTTGTCCACTTGTAGCAGCGGTAGCGATTGTTTAACCCGCAACCTCATTTAAAAAGAAAATCAGATCCCATGCGCCATTCTTACCATTTGGAGAAGGAGATACAGGTTCCTTTCGAACATCACATCGAACACCTTCATGGCTGCTGTCACACCTGTTGAAATCGGATAAAAAGGTAAATATGAAACACAGAGCTGTCAAGGTCAAGAGCCATATTATTGACAAATGGGAAAAGCCAGCAACATAGGGCTGGATAGCTCAGATAGTAGAGCACTGGTACTGTATCACAGAAGTCGCAGGTTCAAATTCCGCTCGAGCAAACTTGTTTGTTCATCTTTATAATCAAGATAAAGGACTGGACAAGAATGTTCAAAAAAGAAACCCCCAAAGCAAACAGGCACTCACTTGGAATATATTTCCGCCCACTTTATGTAATTGATGTAAGAGTTAAATCGGGTAATATGTCATTTCTATGGTACACTTAAATATAAATTTGTTTGCCCATTACGAGGCTGCAAGAGTGTATGGATCAGAGGGAAACCATTGTGGGCGTCACGACGATTTTTTGTTGGGGCAAAGCAATCATCTGCACCAACGGACAAACTGTTAACTACTGGTGGGGGTCAATCTCGAAAAATGTGCAAGTAAATTGGTAGTTTTCGTTTTCTTGGTCATTTCTTTTGATTGTTTTCATTTTTCTTTATTATTTTCAGTTTCTCCCGCAGAGGGGAGGACCTTGCGACACCTATGCGAATCATATGTAAGGGGTCGTAGTGTCTATGAGCAGAAAGGCGTAGTTTGTTTTCTTTTAGTAAAGTGGGAATTTACATTAACATAAAACCCCAAAGGTGCCAAAATACTCTTTAAATAGCAAATCAAAAATTGGAAATAAGATGCACCCCCAAGGCCTGTGATAAATTAATTACACTGCATCGACCGTGCAAACAAGGTGACCTTCAACAATCCTTTTAACTATAACGTATTCGCATACCTGCAAGACACCAACTGCTTGTTTCCTGTGGGTTCTTGACAAATTCCACCATTGAGACAGTAGTTTTGATTTAGGCGACAGCTCGAGAAACAACTACTTTGATAGACGTAGCACACCATTGACACCGGGCAGGGGAGCAAGAAGCATGGGTCGACTTCAACAAAAGTGCCTAGGAGGGTGACAAGATCGGTCGTTCAATCATTTATAACAACGCAATATTCCCATCAACTAAACAGAATAAGTCAAATTATTTCCTGTTACTGTGCCACCACTAACAGTTTAAAGAAATCTGAGTCAAACTATGCCGTATGAAATTTACCATCAGATGTGACGGCAGATATGCCAGACACGGTGAAATTCCCTAGCCTTCCGTTATTTTGTACTTCATTATACATGACACTAAGCCAAGCTGACTTTGTAGACCAATCCAAGTCTCCTGTTGCTAGCATTTGTACCTCAGGGACTATGCTGCCTTGCCTGAAAGATCCAACAGGACATCAGTGATTAATAACTATAGTATAAAACTCTTTGCGATAGCACGACAGAAACACCGCTTTAGAGTTGACACCGTTAATACTTGTCCTAAACGGTGCAAAATTTATTTTTTTGAAAATACATGTGCATGTACGGACAGTGATGAAACTTCCCTTTTCTATTTTTGCTGATTTGTTATATTTTACATGTAACACAAATCAAAGTTGAATCAGAGAACACTCGGTAGTTGCAAATATTAGCAATTTATCCACTTACGTAATTCTCAGCACTTTTATGCAATCAATCGTCGTCACAGCCTCTCGTCTGTATAAATCTGAGATCTGAAAAGAAAATATTCACAGGGGTAACAGACAAAATTAGTTAGAATGCCACAAAAGGTTTTTAAGCTGAAACGAACGGGATTTGGCCTGAATTTCCTTTGAATAATGCTAGCTGCTTTTCCTACCTCGCAGGACGTTTAACGTCAACCAACAAGTTGTGAGATGGTTTTTCTAGTTTCTCTTGTTACATAAATTAGGGATTGTGCATGAGTTGACTCGAGTATCATCCCTAATGAGTAAGCTTTACAAGGTGCATCTTTCAATCAACGGCCCTCACAAGATGTGAAACTGGTATAGTTTTTAGAGAACCCTATTTCAACCGGCATGACCCCATCAACAGGTCTTTCTTGTTCAAGTCCATGAAATTGACACATCCCGCAATTACAAATTGGCTTACCTCTTTCTCAACCTGACCCGCTATTCTCATGAAAGATTCTGAGGTTGGATCTTTGAGATTGTCCGTGAAAGGAACTCCTTCAATCGACACTCTCAGTCGGATTTCGTTTGCCTTCTCTGTTTTGCAAATTACATAATATTTCAGTCAGGTAAGACGAGTTGTCGTGTTTGTATTGCAAATTAAACCCAGCACTGGAAAAATGGCAATTTTAAGCCAACATTGAGCACCAAGATTTGGCCTACTCTCTAAACTTTTGGCAAATTATCAAAATGTTGCGTGGGTAAAAAATAGGTTTTGCACTGTTGGGCAAATAAAAGCTCTCCGCATATCAGTTGAGAATCATTGCTGTTTTGTGATCTGTTTGCCCAACAGTCAAGAATTCACCTGGTACCCTGCAGTGCCCAAAATTTGCTCAAGGTTTTCACAGTGAAGTTGGAAACAAACGACTGGGTGTGTAAAACTGTGCATATGATCTGTTGTAAGAATCGATAATCGGAATGAATCAAAAAGAAAACTGGCACAAGCGGAGGTTGGGCATGTGACAAAAGGAACAACCAACCGGTAATCCATTATCACGTCCGACTTACCGGTGTAGGCCTACTTTGGGGATTTGTTAGAAGATACATCAACAATGTCAGGAGAGCAACAAGTACGTCATTACTGGATGGCAATGCTTTTTGAAAATCTTACCGTTGATGACATAAGGCGTAGACATCTCTGGCCTTACTGTTGCTTGCTCTGAACCGGCATTTGACGTGGAAATAGTTGGTGGGTGTGTTGGTTGTAGTGACATTGATCCACTCGTCGTCGAGAATACTGTCGTTGATTCAATTGTAGCCATCATCGGTTCACTTGTAGAGTCCCTTGTCATGACTATGCTTGTCGATAGCAATGTAAGTGCAGCCGGGGATTCTGTCTCCCCAATGGTATTAGTAGTCTCAGGCGAAGGAGTTGCTGATGTGTCGAATTCCCTCGTACTGTTTGTGAATTCTTGTGTGATTTCTTCCGTCGTTGTCAACGCATGCGTAGGTGATTTGTAAGGAGGAGCTGTTTCTGTTGAAGATTTTATTGTCTCTGTTGTGTTGACGGCGTCTGTAACGAAGTTGTCATCTGATGGGCGGGGTGTTTTTCCTTGCGTGTTGGACAAAAGATCACTTAATGTCGTGGTCATTTCAAGCGCTGTTGTACTTACAGGTGAAGGAAAAGCTGTAGCTGTTGATGTATTTATTATGTCATTTGACGGTGTTGACACAGTGGTAGAAAACGGCGATGATACATTAGCATGAGATGTGGATACATCATATGACATTGAAACTGTATCCACAAGTGGCTCTGTGGATGCAAGCAACGGCCTAGTGGATGTATTATTATGTCTTCCACTGACTGTAGCATCTGGAAGTGATGTGGAAAGACCAAATGAAGTAGGTGTACTTTCATGTACTGCGGATGAATTTTCAGACGATGTCACTGAAAGCTCTGATGATAGGTTTGTTGGTTGGGTTGATAACTCCACTGCCAGCGTGGAAGACTCTGCTGACGAATTAACCGTATCTTCTGTTGTATTGGATACCGTGGTGCTTTCATGTTGCGAAGACATTGGTGTTTGAACAGTCAATGTACTCGTTTCAAACTCATTAAAAGCCTGCCTTGTTGTGGTAGTCTCCATTATAGAGTCGGTTGTGTGAAATTCACCTGGTTGCGTTGTGAAAAAATCGTTAACTGCTTCAGTTTCATTGGCTGATATAGAATCGGTATGTGTAGTAGATCCACTAACGTTTGTTACGTTCAACATCAACTCTGCTGTGGAAAGAATTCTTGAATCAGAGCTTGTTGACGAACTGAAATCAATCGCTGATGGTGTGTTCGTGTCTATGGAGGTTGATTCGAAAATTGTTGCTGACGACGAGATGGTGCTAACTGTCCTGGCCAAAGTCGTAATGAGTGGAATCGTCGAATGGGCAGCTTGTGCTGGTTGGGTTGATGTTTCTTCTGGGCTTGAAGTTGAACTTTCGGCGTTGTTGGTAATGCTGAGTGATGATGTAACCGTGGGAGACGCCATACTTCCTTCTGATAACGTTGTAGAATCTGCAATTCCTGCGTGTGTAAAGTTGTTACTACTGTGAGTGAGGTTTGACAGTGTAATGGAAGATAAATGAGTTGTCGCTTCTGACACTGTTGTAGAATTTGCAGTAACGCTTGTAACACCTTGAGAACTCGTTCGATTTCTGCTTGTTTCTGTACTTGTCAACTTGGTCTCTTGATGGGGTTCACCCATGGTTGATCGACTGCTAACTGTTGTCGACTCATCGAACTTCGTGTCAGTGGATGATGTGGCTCTTAGAATTGTGCTTGAGTGAGCTTCAGGGGTGCTCCTGGGGTTAAGAGGCTGTTTAATGATGTTCACTATTGGTGATGTGATCCCCAACCAGTATTCGTTGACTGACTTCACAACGGTGGCTCTGGAAAAAAGCGGTAGAGGAACAGATGTAAGTCTGCCACTGAATATATTAGGCTGTATTCAAAAATTGCTTCATCTTCACCTCAGTGGCATATCTAGTGAGGGGGTACTTGCTTCCTTCAAGACATATTTCTGACAACATTGAGAAATGGTACTTTTACCAAATGGGCTGTGTCTTTTATAAAGTTGAACAATTGTTGCGCCCCCCCCCTGCAGTCAAAACTTGGAGTCGCTCTTATCTGTTTCTCGGTCGAGGGAGCTATTTTCAAAGAGAAAAGGTTGCAGGGCTGAGAGTGACCCTGTATATTTCTAAAAGTTTGGGATGACAGACTCAGTTAAAAACAACTTCTTACACGAAATGCACTGGCCCCTCGACATTCCAAGGTGCTGTCCACCTTGCTTGTAGTGTTCTCTTTTGCCCTCGGTCATTATGAGTGAGGGCGCTAGAGACTCGCCCATTGCAAGCCAAGGTCTTTATTCTGTTGTTGCTGTCACGGTAAGTGAATTGACCCACTGCGTCTGAGATTTCGTCATTGGCTCGTCGTGCCTGAAGTAAGAATCCACGGAAGGTAACCTCCGATTCCTCTCTGCTGGTGAGAGTGACTGTAAAGACGGACCATGACAAGCAAAATAGTATGTCTTGACATATTCCAATTATTTTGTCCTTCCCATAATGTCTGACCTTCGCAATTAAAACCGCAGAAGCAATTTACTTCCCGTTGTACGACTGGTTTCTTTAAGAGATAGTCCCATCTAATGCATCAGTTATCTGATCCCGGTCCCAAACCCTACATTAAAACTCAGATCCTAACCCCACGCTTGACCCAAAACCTAACTCAACTAACAAACCAAAATCAAAAATAAACCGAAAAAATCACACTAGAAAAAACGAATTCATAACGACTCAGATACGTGCATACAAAGAAAACCTAAAAACCCTGATACTGCGAAAGACACTCTACCCTGTGTGTGACGTTCCTTCGGGGGTCATCACACAAAGTGTGCAGCACTACAATACGTAAAAAGCGGGAAAATTACATAGTCTGGTTCCCTGACCTGAGTATTCCTGAATACATAAAATCTCAGGGTACAGTCCACGAATTCAAGTTCAAGCCTCCATTCTGCGTACATATGAAAGCTCAAAGACCTGGGGAGGTCATCCTGACAACGATTTACACAGTCTCACCATTTTGGGGGCTAAACAATCTCCTTTTCCAAAAATACTATGGGGGCAATTTTAATGAGCTGGCCAAAAATTCTCACTTGAATTAGTAGACTGCACCCTTATACGTCAGTTATCACCCGCGGCTAAATACATGTACATGTACATGTACAGCTATAACACAACGCGTACGTGAGAAGCCCCGTTCGGGCCACGGACGCCATATTAAAATGAAGTCTGCGGTTTCAGGGCTGCAGTCCACTAATTCATGCAATAATTTTGGCCCAGCTCATTAGCGTGAAAATACCCTTGCAGTTTCTTTTGAAAAAAGCAGATTGTTTGGCTCCTGAAAATGATTAAATTGTTTTAATCTTTGCCAGGATCAACCCCCTGAGTCTTCGGGCAGAATGGCTAAAAAATACAGTCGGAAAATGATCCTAACTTCCCCCTAAAGTACAGGGATAACATTTGATAAATGGCTGCATGCAGACTTCTGAATTTTCCCTTTGGGGTGTCTTTGTGTTTGAATAATTAAAAATGTAATCGGTCCCCCCAAGAAAAAGGAAAAGAAATTTAAAAGGTTAAGGACAAACAATAATTAATTTTTTTGAGAAACCCCAGGGATGTTGGATTGCATGTTATTGAACCCTGAACAATATGTTTTCAACGGGGGCTTGAATTAGTGGACTGCACCCTCAGCTAGAAGCCATTTTGTTTCATTGATTTCACTTCGGGATGTACTTTACATAATGAGCAATGGCACAAAATATACAAGAATTTTTGACATTAAGACACAAATTAACTGAACCGAATTGTCAGCTGGCCTCGTTGGATTGAGGCGTTGTCGGAAGGGGATTCAGGCGTTGTCGGTCACGTCGGTCTCTTTGCTTTGCCAAATTTACAGCACTGCATTTATCTTTGAATACAAAACGAGCCAACCAAGAGCTTCAGTTAGAACGTAAACTCAAGAATTCCATGATTCACCGCCGTCCATACGCGATTTTAAAGCATGTTATATTACATATTCATCCGCTGATCAGTAAATGCGGCCAAAAATGTCCCATCTTCCATGATATTAACCGAAGAATGACCACAGTGAGTTCGGAGTAGGCCTATCCCCCCTTCTTGTCACGTGACATGGGTAATATTGGACCTGGGAACCAGACTAAACTTTTATTTGTCCCAGTGGACCATGTGTCAAGTGGTTACAAAACTGAGTGTTTTGGTCATGTGATACAAATTTCTCAAGTTCAAAGCAAACTGAGTTCATGATTACTTCTACGAATACCGATAAATACAATATCCTAAAATAAAGTTATAATTTCCGGTATTGGTCCCAAGTTGACGCAGACGAGTCAAGGCCCACAATTTAAGTCGACAGTTAGTGCCAAGTCTATGAAAAACATTTCACCTAGTTCCTTACAAGTAAACGCACAACCTGACACCTTAAGCCCTCAAGTAGGGATAAGTGATGAACCTAATATGGCCAACTGCTTGATTGGAACCCCCATCATTATGACGGGAGTTACAGACTGTGTACAACTGCAGGCCACACATCCCTGGAGGCAACTGACAAAATGCCTATACATGTAGCGTCGCCATATGCAGCTCTAAATGCAGTTGGTTTTGCCTGCTGTAAATCATTTGTATTAAATGCCAGATTGTAATCTTCGCAATGATACAAAAGGGAGATTTACAATCGCTGAATTCATGAAGTCCACGGAACACAAAACACGCATTACTACTACTCAGTACAGGACTTCGCCGAGGTTCTTTGGATGAATGTAATTATTAGGTTTTTCTGCATAGGAAAACGGTCCCTCAACTTCCAATTGATAGAAGTGATGGAAAATGACTGGAAAAATTAATAAATCATGGTGGGACCATCGTGCGGCATCATGGGGGTCCTTTGATCCAAAATTTGACTTTTTAACGAAAATAGTGACAAAGTGCATCCCCGTATTCCGAGTATCCGTCTGTGCAATGTAGATCCAAATGGCTCTGCGGCGTGCATGCGCGGCAATACAACAACCTATATGCACTATTTCACACATTGTGCAATTATGGTATTCAGACATGCAGATACGTCACCTAGAATTTGAGTTTCACGGTCATTGCACAGAAATACAATAAAGGATGGGGTATCCTACAACAACAAAAGCTACTATTGTACATCAATTGTACCTCCACCCATAGTGGAGTCAAGCCCTAGTACTCGTTGGAAAATAGTATTCCTTTCCAACCTTCTCTTGGCATTTCCAGTGCACTTTTTGTTGCTTAAGTCTTTTTTAATGTAAGGACTAATCTAATTCTGACTTTCAAACGGAAAGTGCAGAATTCTAAACAATTTTTCTTCTTGCACTTGAAAATATGATATAAAACTTTGGGTACTTCGTGATTAAATTGTGAAGATTTTGAGGAATAGCGTAACATTTTCGGAGTCTTACTTACAATTCGCTAGGCATGTGAAGGGGAAAGACCTGGTGTATGCCAGCCAAATAAGAGACGTTTATTATTTCTTTGCAGTAAAGTATACATCTTATTAATTCCCCAGTTTATTGCATTGATTATTTGACTGTAGCTATAATTTTGATATCATCAAAGAACTTTTACCATTGACACCCCCTTGGAATATAACAAACTTGGCTTACCTGTTATTACACCCCCTGGCGCCACTATTGAGTCATCCACCACCAGCCTGTAAGGAGATGCAGTATCCATAGCAACCGTATCCCTGTGCCCTGGTGTCATATTCATACAAACTGTTGCTGGGGCGCCTGTCGGGAACCCAAGTCCAACACCCATCACCCCCAATAGAGGGATGAAAAGTCCCCAGAATGCCATCATAGGCAATCAGGTTGTGTCTTCAAGGGTTCGTCGATCATCCATACATCAGAAGAAGCCGATCCCTTTTCACCTTCCGTTTCCATGGTAATACTGCATTGACACTGACTGATAGCCAGTGTCATCAGGATCTTAAGATCGGTGGCTGGGATGTCTCGCACTCTACCAAAACAATTCCAATACCCTTCCCCTTGATCAGACCTGTGATCCAGACGGCGTGAACTGAAAATTTCAAAATTCAAAAAGTTCAAATTGGACTCCAACCGAAAAGCTCTAACCTTGTTGGTAGCACCACAAACAGGATACACATGTATACCTTGATAGGCGATTATATAACAACGTCTTTCTCACTTTATATATCTATTTAGAAGCCCGCCTCGAAAAGGATGTCGTAGCAGACCTGCGCAATATTTGATTGTCCTGAAAGTCAACAAATTTACCGTACTCAGGTATTGAAATCCTTTCCTCGATCGAGATTAACACTTGTTCTTTTTAAAACCTGTCTGCGTTTGTAACACTTAAAACTTTGATGGACAACCCAATTAAGACTCATTTTCAAACTTTGTTATTGAAGGGCCGTGACGCTTCCACAACTAGGATGCCGGTGAGACAAGTGCACCTTTACTTAGTGGGGACCGCATAGAAATAAGCTGTGATCTCCGAACCCATTGCTCAGCATGTTACTTCTACGGTCCACTTCTATTATGACGCGTTGTCATTACTGTCACCATTGTGGTCCTCGTTGACATTATCATCGATACTGCTTGACACCATCACCACCACTGGCAACGCATGAGCACAACACCTTCATCACCAGCAGTTTAAACAACCACTAACAACATGCCACATGTACATGTAATGTTTATCTCTCTATACACACAGGTACATAACTATTAACAGCATATGAGAAAAATGTTTTGTTTTTATTTAAATTTTACAGATCTGGGTTTCTTCTCCATTTTAAACATGAAATAAGATAGGATTAAGAATAAGATTCTGTATTCAGAACCTATAGACTGCATCCCTATACATGTGGTACTTTACAAGTACATACTTACTTCTTTCAGAACAGCAGTGAACAAACTTGAGCCAGTTATGCTAACGTCGTTATGTCACCAACGTTGAATAGCTGCATTTAAAGTACAGTTGGATAGGTCTTGACAACTGAAATGAGTCCACTTCGCCAGTGTCACCAGTGAAGAATGTATCAGTGTCAGTTCACAGTCACATTTTCGATAAAATTGGCTGTACAGTGCTGTACTGTGTAGGCTGTGATGGTTTCGAGTTTACTGAATGTGTCTCAGCATATGCATAAACAACAACAGTACATTTTCGGCGACTGACACACATGGGTGTGCCCACAGTTGAACCGCTCCGCTTCAGTGATCCTTAATAGTTAGGGCCGCGTGGCATGAATGAAACTCTTGCTGACGACGTTTTCTTCCTCTGTGGACTAACAAACACGAATGAGAAGGGAAACGAACGTCTAGCCATGAAACTAGGCCATAGCCCAGGGGCCCATCACTAGCTGCATTTTTTATGGATATCATTTTGTAACCTGAGGGGGCTAGCACAACGGGATATTAGAGAATGGAGGAAGCATGGATGAGACAGATGTGACCATGAAGAGGCAGGACGAACGGGAGTACTGGAGGTTTACATGAAGTGATCTGGGTGGCAACTTCCTTAAGGAATCGGCCAGTATTATGATTGAGACGGACACAATTTCCCCAATCAAGATTACTGAGATAAGTTTATATGCCCACGATGTTCACAGAATTACAAATGAGTCCGACGGACCAATTTTGCAGTTTTCTATTGACAACTGAAAACATTTTTGATGTTTGCCAAATACCCTGACTATTTCTGACGAAACGGGATACTGATTATAGGTTGGTGGCAAAAGATCACCCGAGTTCTTTAATTGTCTTTACTGTGGTAATGTGTAAATGTACTTCTATATAAGTATGTTCATGTACTCGGGGGTACGGGTTCTCCAGGGATGCAGGCCAGTAAATAGGCCGAAAACTACTTGCACGGGCCAAATCACAATTTTTATGCACTCAAATTCTCTACGAAATAGAGCATTTTGTGGCCCATGAACGTGAAGATTAACAGGTTTAGGCGGGCAAAGAGAATACCATCTTCCGACTGAGTGAGATTTGGAAGAAATAGGTTCCTGGAAACTGTCTTTTTTTTTTAGAAGTGTAGGCATCGATATTTCAAAATGGCGAGGGGCTTCACGAGTGCATTTAAGGGGTGACCTTCCGTGGAAATAAATATCTTCAAAAGTCATCAGTTAATGAATGGAAATTTGAAAAGATGGTGACAAATCATAAACTGGGCTTTAATTTGATGTGCGTCTTGAACGGCTTAGAAACTCGTGAGTATTTTCCTGATTTTTTGAAGTTCGGATATTTATCACTGTTGGCTATGGCAGTTTATTTACTAGCCTGCAACCTATATATCCAAGATGGCGACCTCTATTTTTAAGAGGGCGCCTTCCATGTCAGTGTGTCGGGGTGTCTGATGTGGCTCAGAATGATCTGCAAATGTATCATCGTGACTGTAATGGAGAATAAGTTCTCTTTTTTCTTTCCTGTCCGATTTTGCTGCTTTGTCGGACTGTGATTCATGCAGTCAGTAAACAAGGATGCGATCGTGTACTGGACAGCTTTGTTTTTGACAGTACTGGCACTCACCCAAGCTGAGAAACCACTCAGAAGTATCTTTTCTCGTGCATGTGTAATGTTTTTAATGAGGAATCTCTTACATTTCTCTAAAAACGTATAATCGTTGATGAAATTTCCTTTTTTTCAATTAGGCGCCATAGTAACTTCAGCAAATTTCCCGTCCATGTTCAAGCCTGATGGAGGGGGAAACAACCACTGGCTTGCCTGAAAACTTTTTTGGCCAATTCAAACATTTTGACTGGTGGATGTAATGTGGTATTGCAAGATAGGAGAGCGATGGGCTGCTTGCCCAGATTTTGAAACTCAAAAGTCTGATTGGTCCAGCGTAGAGTCTGAGTTTCAAAACATGAGTTCTGTACTGCGTCCCCCGGTCAAGGGCAAACCCTGTGTGCGAATTTCTACCCTATAGTTGGCCAAACCTAACCCTTATCAACAAACATTAAAAAAAATTAACCCTAGTTTGCAGTCACAAACAATTATTCCAGCATGCAGCTGAGAAAGTTGGAAATTCACAGACGCAAGACTACATAGCCAAACTACACAGTTATACACTATCAGCCCTATACTCAAGGTCATAGGCCCATAACTGTTGGACAACCATTTCCAATTATTCACCTCCAACCGATTTTGGAACCTCTGTTCCCTCTGTTTTACACGTTTTCGGGGAAGTTATTATTATTTTTAATATGCATTCTTACATATGTGTATTATTAGCACAAGAGCTATTACAATTTCTACTGTGTATACATTATACGCAAGTAGCAATAAACGAATACTAATAGTGCCGGGGACTGGGGGAGGCAAGGGGGGAAACGCCCCCATTTAGGAAGAACAAGAATAATTAAGAAAACCACGGAGGAAAAGAAAACAAAAAGACAAATTTGTTGGATGAAAATTACCGTTTTCTGTGAAAATGCATCGGAATGAATCTCCTGATGAGTCTTTGTTGAGCCCCCCCCCCTTCCTAGCTGGCGACGCCCTTGGGTAAGGTTGAACACTTTTCACTTATATCAGTACATGAAGTGTAACACTGGACACTCAAGAGGGAAAATTCGAAATCAATAATGTGTAAAAGGCATTAAGGCGAGAACCAGCGCGTGAACCAACTCGCGGTCGTACTCCATTCATTTGCACTACACTTTCTGGTTCACAGTGACGTCACACTTTGGTACTCTATCCGGTTCGTAAATGTAACGTCACTTCAGTTTAAACCACGCCCCCTGCACAGTGCACTGCACACGTGCACTGCATGCACATAGGGTTACATGCATTGATCGCCGTTTACATGGAACCGGAAGTTAACGCGCAACTTCTGCGATTGTCCAATGAGAGCCTGCAAATCGTTGCGCGTCCGCCTTTGTGACGAAGTCGTTCATAAAGGACTTAGTCACTACTGAGTGAACTGAATCTGCTTGCCGTGAAGAAGGTACTCGGTTACCGAAAGCTCGGCAATCACATATTTCAGAGCACTGATTTGATATTATATATTCTTGTCGGCCGGAGTAGGTCATTGTGAGCCATAAAGTGCAGTGGCTGCGTTCGAATAGCTTCCCTAAATAAACCAGTGTTACACGTAAGTGAAGCCTCGAAATGAAGCTAATTGAACGCTGCAGTGTATTCGCCAAGGCATTCTGGGAAAAAGGTTTCCAGTCCCCGTCACGTTCCATCATATCCAGCTCGAATGGTCCATTCGTGGCGTCATTAAACTCGGGCAGCCTCCTGAGACCCGCTCGCCAGCCGGGGTAGTGGTGGCTGACACCAGGACAGGCACGAGGATCACGTGATGGATAAACGAACGCTCTCGTGTAAGTTTGACTTACACGTGTAAGCTAATCGAACGCACCCAGTGTAAACGAATGGAGTACGTGCGCGTGTTGGTTCGCGCTCTGGTTTTCGCTTTAATGCCCAGTCACACACATAGTACGGGCGGGGCGAAGTAAGAAAAAACAGTGTAAACCGGTTTGCTAAGGTACTGAATTTTCGGCCCCACTAGGCCTTCATTGGAGGTGTGGGGGCACTAGTGGTTTGAATGCAGGAAAGTCCACATTCAAACCGCCTGGCGTCAGTGTTCCTATCCGGAATATGATGCTCTGTTCTGTCTCCAAGCGCCGAGCGTCTGAGGTTGTCATGGTTAGAGCACACACGCACATGTCGTCACAGGTGTGTGGTGCCTTGGTGAGGTGGCACGCTATACAGGGTGCCCTAGGAGTTGACGACAGACGCTTCGCATGTGCTCGGTGAATCGGTCAGCTATCGGCCAAGAGCCGTTTCGTTTCATCAACAAAGTGGACACCGCATTGTTGGCAGGAGATACAGTACACGAAGTTGGCTGAAGTACACGTGAATCATCCTCTGGGGGTATCGATGAAACATCGGTGAAGCGATCGGTGCACCTTAGCAAATCGGTGAGCATTTTTTTCTTTCTTTGCTTTTCTTACATTACTATACTTATCATCAGTGCTCCGTAGTTTTCTTATAATTTGATTTTTACACACATAATTGTGCGAGTGACGTATTCACTTCGGTACTCTGTCCGGTTTCGGAAGTGACTTCGTCACAAAGGCAGACGCGCTACGATTTGCAGGCTCTCATTGGAGAATCGCTGACGTTGAGCGTTAACTTCCGGTTCCATGGTTCCATGTAAACGGCGATCAATGCATGTAAACCTATGTGCAGTCCACGTGTGCAGTAGGCGTGGTTTAAACTGAAGTGACGTCACACTTACGAACCGCATACAAGCCGGAATAAATTACGCGTACTCAGTGTGCTCCGCGTCAAACGTTCGTAATCCTTTATATCGACGAGAATATAATATAAAATCAGTGCTCTAAAGTGGCAATCACATATTTCAGAGCACTGATTTGATATTATATTCTCGTCGATATTCTGATCACGGTGCTACACAGCCCTTCCATAGTTCATAATCCTTTACTTGCGCGCCTCCTGGCGCGTACGGAAGCGTGTATAGTATGAAACAGAATTATTAGAGTCAAAAAGATCGGAACATGTTTTCCGAGAAATGTAACGCTTTTATAAAAATCGAATTTTTGTTGTAATGTAATGTTTTTTAAAACAGACCGTACTTTGAATTTTTGAATTCATTTTCCAAAACCGGATGAAATCTTTCGTACCTAATATATCTTATTCGCATGTAATTTTATAGACCTAACATGTTTTCGAAATCCGAATGAAACTTGACAGACCTAACATTTTCCAGATTTGTTTTAAAAAACATTACATTACATAAAAAAGCATTACATTTCTCAGAAAACATGTTCCGATCTTGTTGACTCTAATTCTGCTTCGTAGTATAGGACATGACTGAAAAAAATTGGGCCTGCTATCTGGCCCGGGCGGATTAGTATTTTGCCCGGGCGAAATAGTGATCCACCTGGGGAGTGGCGTGGATTTGTGTGTCAGAGTGCGGAATGATTTCCTTTGGGGGGGGGGGAAGTGACTCGACATTTTTGTGCGCCATTTTGATGCAAAGTGACTCATGAAGTGCGCCCTCACTCCTGTATTTAGCAAAGGCAGAGATATTCTCCTAATTAATAACCTTTCCCCCCCCGCAGATTAAGTTAGTGGAAATGTCAATAGAACTGATTGAAAATTACCCTTATGAATCTATCAAACATTTTAGCCATAAAACATGAGCAAAAGCGCATCAGTTCTCTGGTCTGATCGGGCGCAGGCTCAGAGTCTTGCCATTCCCCTGAAAAAGTTACAGATTTTTTATTTGATTATGAAAAGAGTTTTTTCCTTGCATATGATTCTCTTATGGAGAGATGGAGAAATGGAGAGGGATTAATATAAGCTAGTTTATCACATCATATCACAGACACATTTATCTGCAGACAGGAGGCCGTTTCATAAAATAAAGCTAATTGTTTATAAGGATATAAAGCACCTTTAATTGATAATACTTATATTCAAAGAGACTGGAATCGACGAAATTTATATGAATCAAGTTTCTGGACTTTCAGGATCTTTTTTAACACTTAGGGCCTATGGTTTAAATGGCAATTAAATGTAAATCGGTGCTTTTGTTTTTGTTCGTTTCTAATGAACTTGTTTAGTTTGTGGAGTCCCCTGGAAAATAAACATGTTTGGGACTATCCCGGATTGAATCAACCCACTTTCTTTAATGTTTATGGTTTCCTTCTACGTGTATGCGTCGATTTCTTCTGAGTAAAATCAGCATGGCCATGGCGGAACGAATCTATTACTTGGATATCAAGTCTTTGACGCATCGGAACAAGCTACGAACATATTGTTCAGGATTCAGCCTTTTGTTTCTCTTAAAAAAGGGGGACTTACTCGTGATAGACAGAAAGTTTCAAATCGAGACTGACTTGGCATCGTAACGCATGGGTAAATGTGCGCCGCAAGGGGGGGAGGGCACTTGCCTTCTCCCAAAAATAATATGAAAATAATAACAACAAAATAAAAAAGATATGACAAAAATAGATTAAAGGGAATAAAAAGCACTATACCTAGCTTTAAAAATCAAAGCTATTTTTTCCCGTTTTCTCCTTTGTTCTTGTCCCTTTCCCCCTTTTTTAGCCGTTTTCCTCGATAGTTTACAGTGGGAGGAGCAACTGCATCCCCCTGACGTTCAGGATCGGTTCGTAGTTTAATGCTATGTACCCTCCTGGAGTCCCTTTTCCCCTCTTAGATAAAGTGCAGTGGCGTATTCAGTGTCCAAGCGGGGAAGGCACACGGGAACAGATTCAATCCTCCCACCATTTTGTAACAATGTTTAAAGCCATTCATTTTCCTTGTAATTTTTAAAAGGAATTCATGCGAACATTACTTCACTCTTAATCTTAAAAAGTCAGAAGTATGGGGGACCCCTTAAAGCCAAGGGGGCGGATTCCGCCCCCCCCCCACGAACTCGGGAAAAGTATAGGTTTCTGGCTGCTTCGGGAAAACAAATACTACGCGAGAACAGCAGGGCTGATTCTCAAAAATTAGATGAAAAATGACTGTAATGAGTTACTCAAAAAAGTCTGGAAGACCCAAAGCGTGAAAAATGCAATGTGAGGCTAAAGAGAAAAATGTGGAGTGGGTGAAAACTGGCCTGGCCTTATTTTTGGGGCGGGGGATAGACCAAAGAAAAATGGACTGCGACATGTAGAAAAAAATTATTTTGCCTTTTCCCCCAACCTCAATCTGTAGCTCCCCCCCCAAAAAAAGCAAACTTTGGGCACACTTCACGAGAAACTTTGTAATTGAATTGATTTCGAACCAAAAATTTTAAAAGGACTCAAAATTCTTTTTTTTTCTTCTTTTTACGAAAACGTGGGGGATGATCCATCCCCTGCAAAAAGTGAGCGATTATATGCATCCAGTCTCCTGGAATACTAATAAGCTCTGGGCGAAATAAGTAATCCGCCCGGGCGAAATAGTCATCCGCCCGGGCGAAATACTAATCCGCCCGTGCGAAAAAGAAGGCAAAACTTATTCAAGAGAGAATTTCTGGCCAGCTCATTAGCATTAACAATGCCCCCACAGTATTTTTTGAAAAAGGAGATTGTTTGGCCCCAAAAATGGTGAGATTGTGTAAATCCTTGCCAGGATCAAGTCCCTGAGTCTTTGAGCTTTCATATGAGTGCAGAAGGGCTAAAAACTACGGTTAAATAATGGTCCTAAGTGCCCGAGAAAGTTGAGGGTTGCCACTTGAAAAATAGCTGCAATCAGACTTTGTGGGGCGTGATGTTGTTGTATGGCAATAATTAAAAATGTAATTGGTTAATCCACGAAACGTTGAAAAGAAATTGAAATAAAAGCGACCAGACAAGAATTTCATTTGTGTTTCAGAAATCTCAGGGATGTTGGCGTGCATGTTATTGGGCCCTGAACAGTCCTGATTTTACACTGTTTTCAATGGGGCTTGAATGAGTGGACTGTAACCCTGTGTGGTGAGTACAAAAAACCCCCAAAAAACAAAAAAAAAACGCCCTCTTTGGTTCCGCTTGGAGCAGATCGGGACGTCCAGCCGTCTACCTTCAACCTCACGTTCCTACCTCCATGTTAAGACTAAGACAGACGGCTGATTTGGAGTCTCGTTTGTAAACTACCATCAAGGGTCATTCATGGCGTCTGCCTGTGATGTTTGTAAACGTCATCTTGTACGATATAAATTGCCCTCAGCCTACAAGACTTGGCATAATCACATCAACCTTGTCACTTGATACGGTAATTCGTTCAGAAATAATGCGTAAAATTAATGATTTGTGAGTATCTCCGAGATTATAGACGCAATAAGCCAGACTGCATGGGGTTTATGGGTTAATCTACATATAGAGCAACAGTGAGATTTCTGGGAAATCACCTACTGACTACTTGATAAAGGCCGTAGAACTTCCATCAAGGACGTACGTGGACCTGTTCTCTCTACTACCGCACGAATACTGCAACCACTTCAGTCTGTGTTGCACCGGGGTTATATGGTTGCAGCACTTGTACTCGTTGCGCAAGTTGGGAAAGCTGAGTTAGTTGGTGGTGCTAGGAGAATGTTTATTTTTACTGGAAAGTTGTCTTCGTGTCAGTAAAGTTGATGGCATTGCAGAGCCGTCACGGTGAACGTGACTCCTCATTTTACTACAACTTTAATGCATAAATTATCAAGTCAAGGTGCTTGATAACTTGGATACATACACTGAGCATGCATATTGTCTTGATATCGGCAATATACTTTACTGAACTCTTAGGTGGTCAACGCCGTCTAGTGTACTTTTATAATTGTGTACGTGAATAGTTTAAACCGATTCTGTGCATCGTTCGCCGTCTTCGTTTTGATATCTCACCTCCATTGCTGCTTCCGAAATGGCTTCACGTCTTGTCAATTCCCTTGTGGAGAGCTCTGGTCAGAAATGTCTGCAGATCATCCAACTGCCACTTGTGATTTTCATTTTCTGTCTGTGTTTGACAATGTCGATAAAACTATCAGCAGCTCAAACAGTGGATACGACCGAGGTAAACACGACGACAGGTATGTACTGTATACAAATACAGCATAATAGCTTTGCAAATCAGAGAAAATGTCCGTAATAATATTCTTATAATAATAAGATGTTAGTCACCATTATTCGTTGTATTACATTACTAATCATTCTTTACAGGATCCATGCAATGAATGTTTCTTGTACTCACTTTTTATGTATATCTTTATACCTCTTCAATGCGTGAAAATTGTTTTAAATCCTCTGGCATCGAAGTATCGGAAACTGCACTTTTGAATGTTAATATTAATATTCCATTTTTCCAGCTAAGTGGGGTTGCTGTCACTGAGATGTTAATCAAAGGAGCCCCTGTCATACCTGTTCAGTTTACTTGTTTTTATGCTACCCCCAACATTTGTTTTTGGCAAAACATTTCTGAGAAAAGGTTGCTACTATTACTAATGCTAGTTGGCTTATAGCCATATATACATGAACCTGATGGCCTCGTGTACAGGTACTTACACAATAAATCGTCAAAGAAATGGAAATTCATGACGGCACCGTGACAGCCTTGGATGACAGCACCGTTTTGCTCATGAATGGGCCTATGCAAATTTGTATTGGAAATTGCAAATTAAAGTTAAGTGAAACACAAAGGTGCAATATCAAGGCATGCAAGGGCTGTATAGTAGAAAAACTGTATTGCACGGTCCCATTATGAGGCTGACTTTGGCTAAAACTATTAACAACTTTCTTAATAATTGTCATGATTGTTGGAAACAATTACTCTGGACTTGTTACTCAGCATCTTAGTTGAAGTTCTCGACCAATGATATCAGAAACTGGTTTACAAAATATAGAACTAAAATATCCCGTAAATTTATAGAAAATGCCTTGTAGCCATGGGTTTCTGTAAAATGCATAAGCCGGTAAGGCTATTAAGTTGACGGTTTCCCGTACAATTCATATAACTTGTAGTTACGGAGACTGCACATTTTACGGGAAAACTCACGGAACCCATGTCTGCCAGGCAATTCGGCGTTAATTTTGATGGATTTTTTCACAGGGCTGGGTACCTGTAACCGCCATTAGAGACGGTAACTTTTCGGAAAAGGAAGGCCTTTGTGTAAAATATTTCAGAAAAACGGGGCTACAGCTTACAGGTGCATGTACAGCAAAAGCATATTTTACATTAATGTCCATAGTTTGTTGGAGGTGTTTGGTTAATTGGCAAGTTAGATGCATTATCAAATTTACCCTTTCTCTGTCTTCTCTGAATTTTAGGGTTGATTAATGGGTACACCTGGGTACCTGTGTTTATTTCAATAGGGCACAGGTTACCTTTGTACCTGTAAATGTACGTGTTCGGACTTAAACTAATCACTTTCAAAAGCTCGTGGAAATGAGAAATCAACATACAGCATATCGTATGCAGAGCACTGCCATTCGAGACTGTCGCTTCTGGAATTCGAGACACGATTGCTTTTAATTGGCTGTTGGTAAAATAAAACAAACAGACATGGTGATAAGACGTTTGCAAAACAAACTGGACGGAAAAAAGTAATATACTATAAACATTTTGCGTCTTGATTCAGACTCCAGGGCCCAATAATTTGTGTTCCTATTTCCAAACAGTGTTCTGTTTCTTTATCAAGGGAACGTGCTTTCGTCTCTGTCTCCTAGACGTTGGCTAGGTCATTGATTGAAAGAGTATTGAATTACTTCAACTACTCTCCCCGTTGAGATTGGAAATTCGTGCCACAGCATGGCAAACTTGAGAATATCTTAAAGTCCACGACGATCAGAGGGCTACCTATCTAGCATAATACACTAGACAAGTACGACCATTGTTTCTGAATGTATGCACGCCTTATTACCGTCAGCTTTAAAAACTACATCTGGGTTTTTTTAACTGAGGTGAAATCTTATCACAGTGATTGTAGAGGGTTCATTTTTATCTCGTGGCTTTATTTTGGGGGTTAAGCAAAACAACATGTTTTATTTTCGCCTCTGTTGCAATTTATGTGGTGTCAAGGAAACGACGACATAACACTTCTGATTGTTGCTTGCTACATACAACGAACCATAGAGCAAGGACAGAACGAACATTATTTGAGAATGACACCATATGTAATGAGCTGGAAGGGGCCCATCCTCCATTTTCAATGACTGGACCAAATGTTAATTTTTGACTCTTATGTTTTGGGAAACAATACCACAAACTACATTTTGAATACCTTTCATTGTTACCCTCCATGATCTGAATCAATCTACATTTTTAAAGACAGTCCCACCCTGTTCACAAGTTTCATCTTTACCGCATGTGGAGTAACTTGATTATTACTTGGTATCCCCAAAGCCCAAGGCTATTCGTGAGAACAATGCCCGTGTTGTTGCGGTGCCAATGGAGGTGTGACCATCATCTTCGCCTCAGACCACACTCAGAGAGTATGGAGCCTGGCTTCCTGTCTGCTTGCTAGTAGTTTTTTTCCAGTTGGTTCTTGTGTGCACAAAATAGCCCCAAAGTACAGGTACATGTACTCAGTTTTGTTCAAATAAATAACACCTCTGCTGCAAACCTACCGTATGATCCAAATTACCCTGAAAATTACCCTAGTGGAAATACTATTTAAATATGCATGTTGTTGTACTATTAGTGTAGGCGGTGTGCTACAGAGCCGTGTTCCTTGTCTCCTTAAAAGTTTCAACGAACGTGCACAGTATCTAATATATATTTTGGAGAATGTGCTTAAGGACGTCCTCATGTTTGATCGAGTCTTTTTCGTGGAAGTATACACCCTTTCACCCTGTCTATTTAACTGTTTTTGCATTGAGACTTCCAATATGTGCATAGCCTATTACCGATAAGGACCCTTACCCGTACTCTGCTTTGAGGGTCACATTTAACGACGCTTGACTTCAACCATCGGGTCAAACCTTCAAGGGAGTGGTCCACATAGCTAGGTGATAGGTCAAGTTCAGAACAGCTATAAGACGACTATCCAAACATGCATGTTGATGGTTCTCGTGGAGTCAGTCAAAAATGCATGTACATGTACAGTGTACATGTATTTGCTTCACTGCCGGGCCGTACCCTATTAAGCCCCTCTCAGCACAGTGTCACTTGGTGAACGATAAAACGTTGGTAAGGGCGTTCATTTTGGAAGAAGACCAGCCTTGGTCGGTTGTGTACAAACTAAACGTACACACATTAAGTGTACTTGTACATGTACATTTACATGTAAATGGTCCTTATTCCTTACAGAGAAAAGGACCATGATCCCGTGCTTCAATCGCACAACGAACAAAAGTAGGGAAAAACAAAGATCAAATTGTAACTCGACATTCTTGGGGTTACCGTGCATACCTCCTTTATGCCCTTTTAAACTCCCAGTTTCTTCAGTTTCTTCTCAAGCCAGAAAATATCAACAAGTTGTGTTATATTCGAAAGTGAAAATGTGACTCAAGTCCATGGTGGAAAATTCTCTTCCACTGTGTGCAGGTAATGTACGTTATGTTTTGTGGTGTCAATCAAGACCCTACCCTCAACCATTTTCTCTCGTAGGGTTTTTATAGCATGATGAATGAAAAAAAATGTGCCCATTGATTAAGTGACTGACTGTTACCAATTATGAAATAGAGCCGAGTAGCGCTCACCTCTATCAGACGGAAAAACCTATAAATCATACTTTTTATAAAAAGGTAATGCACAATGGCTGTCATTTTCAAAAGTTATCCAACAAGATTCTGTCTGTGTGCAGGACACATTCCTGGTGCCATGGGTGTAGCCTAAATTTTCTGGGGGAGGGGGAGTTCTTGTTGGCAAATTTTCTTGGGGAGGGAAGTACTGATAAACCAGTGACAGTGGAAAGAGTTCCATGTCGAGGTATATTTAAGCAAATTGTCGATTTTATGCCCTTTTATGTCATTGTTTTTATTTATTGTTTATTTTCCTTTTTTTGCCCCTTGACCCCCTGTGACTTCCACGCCTGTTCCTGTTGTTCTAGAGAAGCTACCATAATTTTGGCCTAGATTTCATTACCCTTCGCTCATCTAGACAACTGTTTCGTTCTTACCGAAAGCTGACCACAAACATTCTTCTTTATTCTCGACCCAAGAAGTATTTTTAAGTGAGTCCGGTGTTTGAGGTTTTTCAGTTCTGTCGTGATACCAACAATTTTGAGAAAAAGCCAGACACATTGTTTTGAACGAAAAAAAGCTACAGGAAAGGTTTTCATTCTTAATTTTGTATGCAGCATTGACCAAGGAAACGGGGAAAGAAATAATAAAAAAAATGCTTAATGACAATGAACATTTCTTGAAATAAGCTGCAAAAGAATTTCTACTAGTTACAGTCTTTTTGACAAATATTGTGGCTTTGCCAGCCTCACAAGCAACACACCTCAAAACAGCCAAACATACCCCTCCCCCGAAAAAGTTCCTTCTAGTGAAACCAATGTAAGGCGTCACGGAGGAATTCTTGTGATCAACACTTTTACTTTGAAAGGTTAATCTTCAGAAGTGATACCTGGTCGCCTTGCCATATCCTTGTAAGGATCATTCACTCATTCACACATACCTTCCCCAATTAAGCCGTTGGGGGCGCGCAGCGTGCGATGCTTGAAACCCAGACATGTTTTTATAATGTGAAACTGATACGCTGACGTCATTGGAGCAAAGTACTTTCTTTTGTTTTGTTTTCCACCTGACCCCCTGCAGTGTCGGTAGAAGTTGGTATTGTAGGATGAGACTATGCATTGGATTGAAAAGATCAATGTGTACGACGCATGATCTGTGTATACGACGTATGATCAGTGTGTACGACCGTGGTACGACGTATGATCAGTGTGTACGACGTATGACCAGTGTGTACGATTTCAGTGTTCACCTTTGCAAGTTCCCTCTCAGCGCAGCAGGCATGCAGTAGATATGACTAAACTAGCCCTGTATGACTTAAAGCAAGCCCATGAACTTGTGAACCGGTATCATTTCATTAAATACTTTCTAAAAACTTTATAAAAAACTTTCTAGATTTTCAAAGAACGCTACATATTACAACATTTCGACTATTCGGTAAAGTAAAGTAAAATAAACTCGCTTTGTTTTCCCCTGTGCGATTTCTGTCTAAAAGGCAGAGTAAGCCTCTCAGTCAGTTAGCCAATTAAAATTTAGATATATCCATAAATGAGAAGTTTTGCCCCTTGTCCGAACTTAACTAAGTAATCAAAATTTGTACAGGATGTTTGTAATAAAAATAAGTTATAGCTGTGTGCATGCGATCTCAGTTGAGGAAGCAACCTTTTATCATAAATAATTTGTCCTTGATTTGACCTACAATTGACCCAATACCAAATATCAAGAAATTATATTAATCGGACCAGCATTTGGACAGATGTCATGCCGGCTGTGCTTGAACCTTGGCCGTGGATCAGAGCAGATCACGGTCGGCGTCCAGCATTCTCGTCACGGCAGACCGCATGGGGCCAGAAATGCGTCTCTGCGGTCAAAATAGACAAACCCGTGGTTGTATCATTTCGTTTGAAAATTATTTGCAGTAAAGCTGGACTCCTGCCCTGACATTGGTGGTATTTGTTCTTGGAGGTTATCATTAATAGCTTGATAATTGTGACATAAATTGACGCCCTTTATTTGACCAAAATTCACCCAGTATCTCAGATAAGACAAACTGCAATATAATGATGAGTTATGACATGACCTTGTAACGATGCTATGATTCCGTTGCAAGACGTGATTAGCATGCCTTTATATGCCGTTTTTCGTGCATTGCGAAACTTAACTGTGTTCTGATTTGTGTTACTGAAATGCATAACATATTTTACGTGCAGACAAGAATCGTACTGAAGACGCCGCAACAGAAAAGTGAAAATCTAGTGTAGGCAGCGACAAGGTCTTCTAACCTTTATAACAAGTTTCAATTCGTAGGTTTTACAAACATTTTTTTCCCATTTTGAAATAGACGTTGGACTCTACCTTAGTTTAATATTAAATGAAAACCCACCGGACTACGGTTCAAAGCATCTTGCAGCCGCGTAGTTTACGATGAAGGAAGCGTTGAAATAATGAGAAACCATTTCCTAAAATGTTGACTTTTTTGTTACGGTACACTTCATAAAATCAATTAAAAATTACCGATGTGGCCTGTTTGGTTGATCTTTCTTATGTAGAGACGGATTTTTTGACCGATAATTTGACGGATATTGTCACTGAGTTTGTGGATAATGAGCCGGGGACCACACTCAGTACCACCGTTGAAACAGTGGAGGAATATACTGCCGAAGAAACCACACAAGAGCTCACAACAGGTATTTTATTTACTTTCCTCTTCTGTAATCCTATTCAGGAGGTGTCCAGTGCCGTTTTCAGTGTTTCTGCATGGCTGGGGCATTCTCGTACTTTCAGGAAAATTCACTCACGTTGCTTTTAAAAAGATAATGTCAGACTAACAGCCCTTTCCTAAAGTACTTCCGCTTATTTAGGGTGTAACTGAACTCTGTTCTGATTTGAGTTACTGAAATGCATAACTTTAACATGTTTTCACTTGAAGGAATGGAATTGAATATGCATCAATAGAAAGGTACCTTTGTGTGATTACAAATACTTGACAAAACTTGTAAAGCTCAAGAATTTAATTAATGAAAGCGAAAGGATAGCTTTTGGCTGTGGCGGGGTCTATAACCTTTAGAACAAGTTTGAATTCGTATATTTTACAAACATAGAGCTTTTTCCATATTTAAATAGACGTGGGATTATACGTCCGTTTAATATGAATGAAAACGCCCCGTACAGCACTGTTTTCAGCATCTTACCGAGTCGTAGTTTAATTGAGATAATGAGAAACCATTTCCTAAACTGTTAACATTTTTGTTATTATACACCTCTTAAATTCATTTAAGATTGCCGATGTATTTGCTTGATCTTTCTTGTGTAGAGTCAGACCTTGTGACCGAGACTGTGACAGATACCTTGGATAATGAGACGGGTACCGTACTCAATACCACCGTTGACACATTGGAGGAATTGACCACTGAAGAAAGCACACCAGAACTCATAACAGGTACATGTATAATAAACTTTGTTAATTTACTTTCCTTATTTGTAATCTTAACCAGAGCTGTCTAGTGTCTCTCTCACTAAGTCTGGCTGAGGCATTCTCGTATCATAAAGAAAATTCACTAGTCGCTTTTGAATGGATAATATATCCGACTCATAGCCGTTTCGTGCCCTAGTACTCTCATCACTCATTTACAGCTGTCTTTTGACATTCGCTGTTATCGTAGCCCATGTACTCTGGCGCAGAGTAATTCGAGGTATGGACCGTGCATTTTGATGTCTTGGGAAAATGTGTGAATTAAAAAGACATACCTGGAAAAGTAAGAAACAACACGTAATTCTGTTATAGGATTTCTTGGAAAGGTCTAGTACAGCGGTGACAATGCGTTTCGAAATAATAAAATGGACACATCCAAATCCTATTTAACGCGATCTACTGACTTTGTGCCGATGGGGTGTTTTTTCACGGAGAGACAACTAAAATTCTGCTCAGTAACCATGACAACTTTGTCCAATTAACTAAGCTCAGATAACTTTTTGTGTGCCACTTAGAGTTATAGTTTGGTTCTTAAAGATGAAGATGTTAAAGTGAGATGGAGGGTTCAAGCGAGTTGCACTGAGATTAGACTGCCAAAAAAAACTTGTGAAGGCCGGTTCATGCTTCACGAAGGTGAACACAACTGCCAATTTGTGACGTCAAATCTTTCGTCAAGTCAGATTGGTTTTGCTTTCATATTCGCGTGTAGTATGAACCAGCCGTACGATAACTTTTGTGGATACTACTGTTACTTTACCATCTTTGCTTTTCAGTGCCTGTGTTATATGCGTTCTGTTTTCTTGTTCTGTTCTTCGTTCATAGAAACTTCTTTTTTGTCTATTTCGGATTTTTTACTCAAAAAAATTCTTATCAGAATTTAGAGTTGCTCTTACTTGATTAGTTTCATGGCTCTTTTGTTCCTGAGTTGGTATATGTACATGTACAAACATTTCACTTTTATGGTCCTCCTTGTTTCTTCCCAGATCTTCCTGGGTCAACTTTTGTTATACGATTTAACATTAGCAACAAAGACTACGACAACATCAAGAACCAAACCGAAAGGGAAGAACTGGAAAGATTGCTGGTCCAAGAGGTATGGATTCAAGACTTTTTTCCATTGCAAATGTTGACGTCATTGTTGTCGCTTTGATCTTTCCCCTTTCGTTACTTCAGTTATGAGTGTCGTAGACGCGGACATTTTGGAGGGCGTTTGTAAGTTACATGTAGCATGTATGAACTCTCCAGAAAAGCTCTGGATTATATTACGAAACTCTTGAAATTTCTTCAGATGCATAACTTGCAATAGGGGTGTGGTTAAATTATCAGCAAAAGCGAAACAGATGTTGGCATGGATTGCCACGAAATATGCGTAGGAGTCTTGACTCTGTTCCAAATAGTACCTCAGTGATTTCTATATAGGTCATTTGGGCTCCACTTATTGGAATGTTCTCGAATGCTTACTTGGATGGATGTTTGTAGAGACAATCGTGTCAGTCACAAGGTTTATGAGCTGAAGGTTGAGGGGTAAGCATGATAACAATATACATTTATTTTAAGCAACCACATGCTTGTACAATCTAGACTGCATTTTTACTACTTACGGAAGGGCTTTGACACGTAATTAGCAAGTGCCAACACGCTTTACATCCAGCCAGCATGCTTTAAATATTTTAAATATTTTACGTGGCTTTGGTTGACAGCCAGATTAAATGTTTGTTTTTGTCTGCAACGAAAGGGTGTGACCTCATAACACTGACGTATAGTCAGCAAGTGTGAAATTCTTATAGGCCTAAGGTCTGCGGTTTGGTTGTAAAACAAGACCTACATTTTTGTTCAAAGAACGAGATATTCGATACTCACATCAAGGACGTGATCCCACACAGCTTTCTGAATTTTACAATTGTTTTAAGTAGGTAAATTGTTACACGTATTAACGTTTCCTTTTGGCTTGTATTGAGGGTGAGTTTTCAGGGGCGTGGGCTGGTTTGGCCAGGGGGAGGGCGGTTGCAATTTTCAAGAAAGCGGAACTCCAAACTTCCATTATTTAAACGAGAAAAGCAAAGTGCGCACGTGAAAAGCAGATTGCCCAAGATACATGTAAAGTCGACTGTCGTTACACGGAATCGGCTATAACAAAATTGAATTGAAGCAAACACACATCTGTGCGCACATTTCTGTGGGGAGAAAATTTGTTACAGCGAAATCGCAGCGTACGATATTCCTGTTGCAACGGAAGGTTTTGGGACTCCGTTGCATTGGCGTAACTAGGGGGCTACAGCTGAGGGGGCACCTGGGGTGCACAAATTTTTTCAGGGGGCACTGACAATAATTGAACTAGGCATATATATTTTTTGTCCATTTCAAAATTTCAAGGGGGGGCACGGGCCTCCGTTGGGGGGACACGTGCCCTCGTACCCCCCCCGTAGTTACGCCACTGCTCCGTTGCCTGCAAAACCATTATTGACCCATTTTACGAATCGCAGTAATGAAAACAAGTGCACAGTACAATGCAGTTGAAGCAAAGCTACACTGGTTCCCGCTTCGCCGAACCATTGCCAAAGAAGGCATAATGGAAATGCGGCAACCAGTCTACCGTATATGTACCGTATTCCAGCCCAAAAAGCGTCGTACGTTGCACCACATCGTATGCGAATGCAGCTCTACAGTTGCGAGTCAAAAAATCAGTACCGTTAAAAATGTCTGTATTTGTATTTTCTGTATTTGTGCATTTAATTTGAGGTTGTACTGCTCGTACTGGAAGTGAGCGTGTTTCCACCAAATTTCCTGCCGAAGCATAATTTTATCGCCCGCCTTCGCCAATTGCTCGTCATGACTAGCGTAGTGCACGATTGAAAAATTGGTGATTTTACACTGCTTACAGCCACGCCAGAACAAAATTTCCTTTCTTATTCCGATAAAAATACACCCCAAATAAGTTTGCTTGACTATTCTCGCTTCCTAAGAGCCCAACTTATCGCCCAACGCTGAATTATTAATGTTGCTGTCAAAAGAATTAGTACGCCCGCCAATGAGATTGTGCGCTTACATGACGTACATTTTGTGAGACTTAGGCCGTGTCCGAAACGGGCTTCCAGAGCTACGGCTAGGTCTATTGTCTACGCGTCTCCACGCATTTCCAATGGAGCGAAGACCTAGACCTAGCTGTAGACAAGAGATTCGGATGCGGCCTTAGCTATCCAATCGCAACATTTCCTCAAGACATCATGCTTCTTCAGTGACCATCTCGCGTATACTGGGCACGAAATGGGATAGAGGGTATATACCCCCCAACAAGTCCAATCCCTATACACACCCCAGCCTATTGTCACTTAACACATCCCCCAGTCTGAAAAGAATTCCTGAGATAACCTACCAGTATAACAATGACCAACACGGGGGAGGGTTCTCTCTGTCCCATAGTTTGCTTCATATGATCTCGCATGCAGGTGGTCGCGCCGCAGTGGGCGAGTTAACTCCGATTGTCGTTCAATCGTAATAATGCATATATACAATACACCGAAGCCATCGCACTGCGTTCCGCCTACAACGAATGTCGGATATAACGAACATTTCCTGGGTCCCGCGGATTTCGTAATAACGAGAGTCGACTGTATTTGCTGTTTTACTTTTCAGTCATCGTGTATAAAAAAAACCCACGTACTTTCACCTAAATGAAATAACGTAATGTTGTTTGTTTTACAAAATAGAATATAAACGCCTCAAGCGGAACTCCCTTCTGCTGGCGGGGTGGGGGGGAGCACCCCCCCAACCTACGCCCTTGGTTTTCATCCTCGTTATCGTGTTTATTGCAAGAATCATTATATTTACCTGATGAAGAAGTTTTCTCCAAACAGTAGTGGCAATTTAGTGGTTTTGATTGCTGCTCAATGCTGTCGTGTTCCGAGGCTCAACCCTTTGCTCCCCCCCCCAATTCTAAATGAGGTAACTGTACGGGCACCTATATGTCAACATACCTCTTTTTAAGATGTTACTTCTGAGTTCCAGTGGCAACAATTTATCGCATTGTTTATTGTATGAATGTCGTGAAAACGCCTCAAATTTCTGGACCATATTCGATTTGATGATGCCTTTCCAAAATTCAAAGCTTTAACTAGGAGAGGATCCAGGATTTTCCAAAGCGGAGGGGGGGTGAACTAAAAATGTTAGGGTTGCGGCCGTAAACTTAGGGAGGTTGGAAGCAGGGTTGTTTTTAAACCTTTGTCGCATTTATGGGGCTGGGTCCATTTTGTTTTCCCCGAACTTTTTCTTTTCTTTTTATTCATTTATTAATTTATGGGGGGGGGGCAACCCCCATGCCCCTGGAAAATGGGAAAGTAATCTAAACAATCCATCGTTTGGGTGATGTTAACTACAGGTCTCTGTCGAGCTTACCCGTCAGGACGCAAAATTTTCGGCGGTGAAAATTGGCGACAGTGTTTTATTGCTCCGAACCTCTGGTTTGGAAGACAACTGATTATTCATATTCCAAGCACAGCCTTGATTCACATAACAGAAAACTAAAGCTTTTTACTCAGCAGCTATGATTTTGTAAAAACTTTCCATTTTATTCTCTAGTTTAAAGAATTGTTCATCGGAAACAAAAAGTTGAAATCCGTGACTGTATCGGAATTGCGGTAAGTAGGCGGTATTGTCGTTTGCATGCTAAAAGTTGTCCATCTTTAGTAGCTACATGTTGGCCTATATTTATATCTCAACATGTTTCTAACATGAGTGTAACATTAATGCAATGTGGATGTTTTCTGACTGCAGAAACGGAAGCATTATTGCCGACGTGAAACTAGAATTTAAAGAAGTTCTCAACATCAAAGAGCGCGAAGAAGTGATAATGACTCTCTTCGAGCAAGTTGTACTGAATGGAACGTTGGGGGCGTTTGAGGTGGAAGACTTGAAGCTTGTATCGGGGAATGGTTTGTGCGATAAGATTTGTCAAACCGTCATACTTTAACTTTTTTTCTATATTCCTGAGGTTTGAATGTAATATCTGTCAAAGTGTCTGAAATTAAAGTTGTAATTGCCGCAAATCAAAGTAGGCTTATATCAGTAGAATTCCGCTCTTCAACACCAACTCAAGCTCTGACCTGTAATTGATACGAAGATGGTTTTCTGGAAGCCTAAAAATATCTTTCCTACATTAGGGGAAGTTATGGAGCTGAACAATGCATGTGATGTTCGACCGTGCCTTCAGACTGAGATGAAATGCATGGCTTCAGGAATCAAGTGTACAGCAAGTTGTAGCGACAACAAAGGCTACTGTTTGAATAATTCTACATGTCAAGAAAGTAATGATTACATTCAATGCAAGTGAGTTGTCGTATAGTTCATATATTTCCCATCTTATTACGGTCTTTTAACACGTTTTGTAACGCCAAGTGTTAAAACATCAACAATTCAGTTACAAGCAGAGCAACATAGTCTGTTGCTTGAACCTAGTCCCTGAAATATTTGTTTCCGCCTGCAGAGATGCACTGAAAACATCGTGTGTCCATAGCTGGTTTCTGTTCTTATAGCCGTTTGCAAGAATGTGTGTTGCGCCCTCAGCGTTCCTGCTGTTTGTCACTTGGGTCGATTTATATTATTTGGCATGGTTAATATCACTTTCTTCGGTTTTACCATGGTTTTACAGATGCAAGAAAGGTTTCTTCGGCTATCGATGTGATAAGAAACCATTGCCACCAAGTGGTGGGAGAGATGGTAGGTTGGCATGTAGCGTTACGTGCATTAAACTCTTTTTGTTCAAAAGTTTTCCCAACCAAATATGTCTACTTACCAAATACAAGATATTTATCCGGACAATAGCCTCTAAAAAATAACACATTTACGAGTCGTATAGTTTATGACGCTGCCAACGGTTGTTACATTTGTTCAAGATGCCAAACGTCACAACTGTGACGGGTTCTGTCATATGCATTTTCTTAAAGTAACCTTTTGTTGAGGGTTAAAAATATCATGAAACCAGTCTTGTCTTGCAGATAATGCCTACATCGGAATCATCGCAGCTGCTGGGATCGCTGTTGTCTTACTGCTAGTGATGATAATTGGATGTGGCTATAACAGATTAGTTAACCGGGGGAAGGAATGTGATACGTAAGTGTTGGGTGAAGTATAGACACTACAATGGGTATGGGCGATGAATATTCAGTGCCCTGCTATTAATTACTGGAATTTCCCTAACTTACTGAAAAACATTGAATTTGTTATTAGTCTTTTTTGCGTCTTTTTACTAATATATAAACTCCATCTAAGCCTAGTGGATATTCACTAGACAAGGCAGCAAGCTTTGAAGTACAGTTCAAACAGATCATTGGAACTTAACTGATAGTTCAGGGTTTTAGTCATTGGTGATTGCCTAAATTATACAGAAAGAGAACTGTGATGTGCAATCGTCCGTGGGGAAAGGTGGTAGCAGTCCTTTCATTGGTCAGTTTTCGAAATGAACATGGCTGATGTTTGTCTTGTCTTGCTTGATGGTGAATTTATCGTAGCTAATTGTCAGTAGCTACAAAGTGGTCTGCTGCTTTGCAGAGAAGAATCAGACCAGCCTCAAATTGCCTCTCTACCAAAAGATCCCATCCGAGGTTCTGTTTCATTTATGTTACATTACGTTCCCTATAGTTACCTAATGCTAATCTGGCAGCACGTTTTTGTACAGTTTCGGTGTGGCCCAGCAATGTTGATGATGTTTACCTCTGATTGTTCTGTAGTATCCGAATTGCTTTCGACTGCTTGTGCCATCAGCCACCAAATGGGATGCTGAGGCACATTCAGCGTTAATGACTGAAGTATTGGCATGTTAATGATGCACATAACCAGTCAGGTCGTAAGGAGGCAACGCACGACGCCACGCGCTATGCGCAACGGGGGAGGAGCGATGTTTAGACAGAAAAATATGAAAGATGGAAAGGACGATACCAAGGGGGCAGCACGATGTGACGCCAGTTTTCAAAAGTAATGGCAAGAAAGCGACTGCATGCAAAGGAACCGTCGCGTTGTAAAGTTGTGTCACGTACGCACCAAGTGATTGCAAGCTTCCATTGGATGCGCACTCAAGTTGTGCGTTAACTTTGGGTTCCATTTAGCTGTGGGCGTGGTTTGTTTGTTTTGCGCCGCGCGATTGTATAGCGCCGCTGTTACCGTCTTTGGTTTGAACTGTGGTGACGTAACACTTACGACCTGGATAGGAAGAAGCGACTGTCCAATCCGATGGCTCTACCCAAACAGTAAAAAACTATGCCACAGCTTGATGCTACGGAACGTTGCGATTGTGCGACGATGCCATGCGACAGTGTACTGTGAACAGCACTTCGCTGGTGGAGACAGACCCAAGCAGAAATGCCACACATGGCGTGTGGAATTCTTTAAGACAGACTTGTTGCAAGGGCATTATGCGGGCTGCAGTTCAACTCTGGGCAATAAATCTCACGTGGAAGTTGACTCGCTGTTGTTGTCTATGAAAAATGTGGAACGACATGGAGAAAATAAGACCATGTTATATCTTTAGTGTGGTTACGGCTTGGTTTACATAGCCTACTTTAGGGATCTATATGGAAGAAAATTATTAGGAAACTGAAAATGGAAACGTGTAGTTTTTACTACATGTTTAAAGGAGTGGGGGTATACCCCTTTCATTGGATACCTGCACACGAATCCAAATATCAATATTACTTACTATGTTTCCCTTAAAATGCTTATTTTTCTTATATATTTGATAATTAGTCAGTATCTTTTTTATTTAATTATTTTTTTGTTTTGTTTTTCCAATTCAGGTCTAAGCTGTTCCCAGCTGAGAATTCGGTGGCTCTGGAGATGCTAGATGAACCTCCTCCTGTTGTAGGGGGCGTGGCTTGTCAGACAATCGAATCCTTTCTCCTGACCAAGTATATGAAGCATGGCGTTCCACCCAAACCAGGTATGATTAAAATTCTGTTGCCAGAGTTAGACATGATTGGAAAATACCAACACACCTTGTGTACATGTCTATTAATTTTGTAACGAAATTTGTAATGTCTACCCCTTAATCTGAATACCGGTACATTGTTTCGTTTTAAAAGTCCAAACTATTTTCTAGGAATATACATGTATTCTAATAGACATGCAGGATTTGAGCAAGCAAAGACAGAATTGATAGGCTGTGTTTTAGAAACATTTCGTCGCTCTGGTGTTAAAACCAGAAAATAAGAGATTCAACACGTCAGAGTGATGGTGCTAATAATAATAATGATAAAATGGATTTGACAGACACCCTACGTTAAATTAACCTCAGGGTGATTTCCATTGACAAATAGGGAGTACAAATAGTTTTCAAAAAATTCTCGTCTGATTTTGGAGGTTTTCAGCACGAGATCGTTCAGACCAATGAATCTTTCCTTCTGGCGAAAGCTCAGCGAGAACGTGAGGCTGCTGTTAACAATGTTCCAGCAAGCAGCACACAGAGCGGTAACGGGGCCTCACCGCCTCCAACCTCGGCACCAACCCCGGTGGGGTCGACAGAACAAGACTGTAAGACCGAACAAGAAAAACAACCGAGTACGGAACCAAAGCAAGGAATAAGCAATAAGGCCTTTGTGGAGGATGAATGCGACATAGTTCCCACCGCAGAGGTAACTGGAGAGGAGGCCAAAGCAGACATTGGAAAGAAGATTATAAAAGTATGAAATGACATCACGAAGTGTCTGTTGGAGAAAAGAATGGAAAGTTTTGACTGCTCATGTTCGTATCGTAGTACATGTATTGACGTAGAACCTAGACTTTCTATTAATTTACGATTTTTACTCACTATGCCTTCATTTGTAACAGCTTAGCATTGGTTACTTATAATCGTGGGGAAGGAAGGGCCCATGACGAGTAGTTAGTACACATTTTAAGCAATACATGTATTCGAACGTCGATCTGAACATGTGGAGTATGATCACGTTGTAAAATGTATATTAGAATCGTTAACAGCTGTAAAAACATCATACATTTTGAGAATTTGGAAGTCGGCTGGCTGATATGCGTTCCTTTTGCCAAAGAATGCAGGAGTTGGTGATTGTTGTGATCTCTGCATTATGAGAAACTGAATTTTAACAGCAGAGCATGACTAAATTCATCTTCAATTAATCAAACTTGAAAACAGTTATTAATGGTAGATTCTCCTCCATTGGATAAGATTTATCTTAGTTGAGTGGTTGAGTTAAGCTTCGATTTATTTGAAGGACACTACCGTCTAAACATGATTTCCAAGGGGAGCATGAACGGTGCATTCTTGAGTTTGTTGCTGTTTTATGAGCCATAAACTACAAACAGATCAAGTATACCTACTGTTGTCGTAAAAACCAAATCTCTTCAGATTGAAGTAAATACTTAGTTTGATACAAATGGTTTGATAAACCGTCTTCAGGTGTGACTTACATAACGACTAAAATAAGAAATGGAACTGTTAGTGATGTATGTGATTGTTATAGGTACCAGCTGTTGGCCATATCGTAATACGACCCGAGGCAGCGGATGGGTATAAATGGAGACTGGCCATGAACAAGATGTGACTTCAACTCAGTTGCAAAGTGTGTGTCAGCTTGTCAGGTAGTTGTTGGAGTGGGATTGCCGTCTTGTGCTCCATAGAGAAGTAAATTGTACACGCCGTGTCTATATACATTTCATGTACCAATATTTCAACTTCAGCTTCTTGTTTCGTGTTCCATGGGTATTGCCCAAGCTGAAACATCTTTTTGAGCTATTAATATTTGGAAGTACATTTGCTTCTGAGCTCAATATGCTTATCCCTTGTAAATGAAAGAGGGATGCTATAGTATATATATAAAACAAGAAACATTCTTTCCAAAATATTGCTGTCGTTCACTAGATATTGCAGATCAGTTTGTTTTAAAGGGACTGTGTTTTCCAAAATGAGGGGTTACTCCTAATTACAGATTAAACATGTACATGTTTAGTCGAGTTTCTTAACATCTGTTTCTATTGTGTATGCAGATTGTTTTAAGAATAATTTTAACATCAGTAAGTGAACAAATTCGTAATGTTGTAAATGCATCCGGTTGTCATGCTGTACTTAAAGTCTGTAGCTCATTTATTTCACTTTCTTTTCATGATTCTTTTGTAATTTTCACAGTCCACATGCTTTTCTTTTTTTCTCTTGTAATGTTACTTCTAATTAATGTAATTAATTGTCGGAAATTAATTCCTTAAGTAAAGCTATAATTTTCCTATTCCAATGTTCGTCTGCACCTCGTATTGGTTCTCTAGCTTATTGTTTTTATGCACTAGTAGTTTCCGCTGTATATTGCACTAAAGTATTAAACCTATTGTGCAGATTTTGCATCTACTGGGGCTGAGAATGCCAGACAGTTAACATCGATGTGTGATTGGAGTACTTACGTTCGAATAAGTATATATATACTTTTCTGTGATTTCAGAGAATAGAAAAATTACTGTGAACTTGAAATGATCTATTTGCTCTCTGTACTGTAATTTTCAAACTGATGACGTTAACATACCTTAATATTTGCTGTCCGCATAATAGTATAATTAATTCGAAGACGTGTGACATTGTGAGATTTTATTCTTTTAGTTTTTGTCATTTCACTTATCATTTTACAAGATTATTGCGTACACTATATTAATTCCATGAAGACTTGAACTGAACTGCAGAAGGGAAAGAAAGGTCGTGGATTCGAGTGTGGGCGTCACTGGGATATTTTTCAAAGGGACAGGAGATATTCAGGGGAAGGGGTGAAGTGCTCATCACCGGCGAAATAATAATCCATTATCGGTGGAAAGGAGTGTGTGATTTCCGAGGTATTTCCAACCAATTTTTGATTTTCATCTCCTTTCCCTTGTTTTGTTTCTCTAAGCCTTTTCTTTCCTTTCTTTCTCCCATTTGCCCTCTGACACTACGAACATCTAACAGAAGAAACACAGTTCACCAACAAACAATGAGTGTCCATTGTTATTGCCCCGTGCTTCGTTTGTTAGATGTTCATGGTTTGACGCCCGTATATTTTAATCTCTAGTAAACGTTGTGATCGTTTCCTCACTTGATCGTAAGAAGAGTTTGAGATGATTATGAATTTCATGGGCAGAAAAAAGTACATGCTTAATTGATGTAGAATATGGCGATATCAAACCTGCTCTTAGGGCATTCTGGTAGGCTGAGAATGTCGTTAATTAACTGATAATACATTTAAATGTGTGTAACGTGCTGAATTCAATGCGTTGGTGTCAATACCAACCCCTGTTTTTTCATAGGATGTAGGTTTGCGGGTACACCATGTAAAAATTCTCTTTTGGGAAGAGGTGTGGTTCTGAGAAGAACCGGTGAGTGTTCAACTCGACGTTTCGGCCAGTATGCTCTGGCCGTCCTCAGGGGAATGTGTAGGCCATGCAAAGCTTCAAATCTTACCCTGTTTTTTCGTTTTGCTTAATTTTCTCGCGTTTGTGTCGTCCACTTGGTAATAAGGTTTTTTTTATTTGTTTATATCTATAAACGATAACCAGTCGTAGAATATGATTATTTCTGTTGTGTTTTACCTTAAGTGCCTTAATTGCATTTGCATCCATTCTTAATACTCCGTCCGTATTTCATCTAGCCATTTTTGAAACAAAAAGATTTTAGATAAAAGTGGTGTCGAAGTCTGATTTTTTCTGCTTTGTTTTCTGATCTGTGTAGGTCTGGGGGTCAAAAGCGTCTATTTGTCTTTCCTTGTTGCTAGCTGAGAATCCGTACAGTGGCATTACAGCGATGGGGCACTTTGTTCTGGAAGCCTTCGTTGGGACGGGGTCTGTGTCCCGGGCGGGCTTGTGTGCCTCGACATCTTGTCTTCGACAAAAAGTCGTAAAGAAGTCACTTGACTTGCTCCCCTCAAGGTGCATTCTACGAAATCACTAAATTCCTGTTGTCGAGTACAGTAATATTTTGTGATTCCACGGGAGTGCCATAATCATGCAGGAGCAAGTGTAGAGCTTCTTTTCTATAAGTCAAGCATTTTGTACTAATGGATTCTAACTCAGGATAATTTGTTCACAAAAACCTTAAACTTCTGGACCTATTTGCACACACAGGCTACATTTACACCTGAGCGTGAGGTTTAAGTACCATTTGGGGGCAGGACAAAAAAGACAAATCGTGGTTAATCCTTAAATTAAGGAATTTGATTTAGCGGTCATTATCTTGAATTTCCAGTAAGACACACGAGGCCACCCTCTTCCTAAGCGTCACCAGGCGGCGATATTTCTCATCGATTTTGCACTTGGGTGTGTATTTAGTGCTGTGCGCAGCCATCAAGCAACCTTGTCCTGGGATAGTGAACGGGGACTAGTTTCAGTCCTTTCTGTGCGTCACACTCCCGGGATATCTGATTTTAATATAAAGAGATCAAAACAAGAATTTAGTCACTATGGAGAAGCAGATCCTGATTCGATGCATTACGAAAATGAGTTGTGGCGTTTGGAACTATGACTTAGTGCACCAAGCGCCCTCTAGAAAATGAGCCCAACCCATTTTATCTCCTCCATAACGGACCATGCACCAGAACTATTTAAGGCACCAAATAAATGATTGGCGGTTTTATCGGCTATTGTAAGGAATCAATGCTCTGAACAAGAGCAAAAAGAAATTGTATTAATACATATACTAGGATCGCCGTGATTTTGCACTTCGTTTGACATAGGTACAAATGCATTTACAATGAACTCAAGTTTTTATATCTTTGGTGACAGTGTTGCAGATTTAATTATACCTTTTCATAACTTTCCCACAAAGGCCATTTTTATCGATAATGTACTTTCATTTTGAAATGTTTGACAATTTTCTACATTTACACGAGATCGCAATTATTCTGCAGAACCATGATTCCACAATTCGCAATGAAAAGATCTGTTCTCTGTTATAATCCATGGACGATAAATCAAAGTGGAAGACCCCTCGAGGAAGAATTCTATTTGAATTTGCTACGTACATGTAAATGGTTGCCAAATAACACAGAACTGGTGGTTATGTTTAAAAGTTTGGAGATTGAATTGCTTATGTAATACATTTAAAAACAGCAATTAAAATTCAATATAATTTTGTTTCTTGTTGAGATGGTTGGTGTATGGCGTTAAAATAGCGAACGGGTTAGAGAAGAGCTTTGATTTCATCATACAGCACAAGAACCAGGGCGCCACCAGTACCACGCAGAATGTTGGAAAAGGCCCCTTTGAAGAAGGCTGTTTGACCCTCCTGTTTGAAGATCTTTTTCTAACAGTCAATGGTGTTCTTGTACAAGATGTCCTTGCGGCCTGATTGCATCATCATACGGCGACGGACAGTGTCAAAGGGGTAGCTGACAACACCTGAGCCTGTGGTCACCACCTGGGCAATCATCCAGCTCACAATGATGTTATTGCACTGGGAGGGGCCGGGATCAGTCCCTTTACGGTGTCATAAGTGCCGAAGTAGGCAGCCCTGTATATGATGATACCCTGGACGGATACTCCAAAGCCTCGATACAGACCATGAATTCCATCTGACTTGGCGATCTTGACCAAGCAAACGCCTAGCCCCTTGAACTGCCGGCCACTCCCGTCATGCCGCCAATGTCAGCTGCCAAGCGTGTCCTGGCGAAGTCCAGAGGGTAGACGAAGCAGAGCGAGGTGGCGCCGGCCGCCCCACCGGAGGCAAGATTCCCGATGAAATAGCGGGCAAACTGCGTGCGCTTGTCCACCCCGCTGAGGAAGAGCTGCGTGTAGTTGTCCTTAAAGGCAAAGTTGAGGGCTTGAGTCGGAAAGTAGCGGATAACATCGGCCAGGTTTCCTCGCCAGAGAGAAGTGAATCCTTGTTCTTTGACAACAGGGCGGAGACAGTCAATGATGCCTTTGTATTGCCTATCTGCTGCAATCTGCGTCGAGGCAGCTTAAACCTATTCAAACAAAAAATACAAGATGTTGTCAGTTCGGTTAGCAGTGCAGTTTGTAGCTGATGAGTGTTAGTTTCATTAGAGGTTAGTGGCGTACTTGAAGCAGGAGCTTGACGCGCTCAATCGGTGCCACGGCTGTCTTGGAAATAGCTGCAGCAGTTCCGCCAGCCATTAAGTCCTTTATAAAGGACGTCACGTCGAAGCCGGACATTGCAAAAAGTTTCTGTCGCTAACCCTACAAAAGTCAAAAACAAATGAAATCTACGACTAGTGTCTTAGAATTCTTCACTCGAGCACGCGAACACGTACACGCAGTGCTGATGGCACGTTCTGGTAACTTTGCGTAAGTTGTGCCATGTGCCACTTTCTGAGTGTGGTTAGTGGTTGGCATTCTCATGCGCGCAACGTCATTTCTGATTGGTCAGAATTTTTACGTCAGGTGGCGATGATGATCAAGTAACATTACTCTTCTTGTGAAAAATGACCAAGATTAAATTATGGCTTTTTCACCTCTGCCTTATTCGCAAATCAGCCATCTTGAATTGAAAGCGAATCCGAGGTATTTTTTTAAATCTCAGCACCTGAGAATAAAAAATTGTCGCACTGAAATAAGACTTCATAAACAAAATAATGACAGCTATACTGACGAAAAATAAAAAATCGTGATTAATTACGTTAAGCCAAATTAAAAGAAAAAGATTGGAAGTGAGGCATGGAACACCAAATAGTCTGGCATCATCTCATTTCACAATTATTACATTGAATTCGGATAGATTCCGGGAACACAATTCAAAAATGCATCCCCGTGAGTAAGGTTTATTGTGGAAGGCGGGAGACTGTAATACTTTTTGACTAAAACCTGCATTCTAAATGTGACACTCCAATCTAGGATTTTGGTTTCATTATGCTTCCGATTCAAAATCTAACATTTCTTTTCTGTTATTAATGTGAACTGATTTTGCGTACATATGCGTTTTACATAACTTATCTTAGGCCCCCTAATGTCGTGATGTCGGAATCTTACAGCGCTTACATGCAATTAAAATTTTGAAAGCGCGCCCGCTGGTATGGCACGATTTAATCTTCACGTTTTGTGAGTGAGGCCCTCCCAAAAGTATGTAATCATTGGCCCATTGCACTTTTTAAAAACATTATTTTTAACCAGCTGGACTTTCAAAGTTTAACTGTTAAGCCGCTTTTTAAATTTGAATTCTTGCAAGAATTTTGCCGAACATGGGGGTAGTTTTGTGCTCGAAAAGGAGGGAAATTGTTACGTTTTGTTTCCTAGGAAAAAAGGGCCAACAGCAAAAAAGTGGCCTTTGGACAAATTGTAATTAAGAAGTGAACGGCAAAATGAAAACGACGATTCATCAAAGGTCGGCTGTGGACTGGTACATGTGAAGTCTGAGATGTACACACAAACAAGAGCCTTGTTTTCTGGCTTTTATATTTTAATTAAAACAAAAAAGAAACTGTGTCTGCAATGCAACAGTTTTTTATAGCTTTTATAGACAACGGTTCTGTGGCTACTTCTCACGATGTTATTGGCCGTGACAGTCAAACAATGATGGTAGATGACGGTCTCATGGAAAGGATCTGGACCCGGCAGACAGAAGTTAATGAAGCTACCGAGCGGCCGTCTTACCATACAAAGCTACAAAGGTAATAATACAAAAGCTTGCCCGACGTTGTTTATCGAATTCGTGTATGGTATCAATGGTTATACAATGGCAAGAGAGCCAATCATCGTCAGTATTCGCCGCAGTAAAACGGCTGCGGGTGGCCTCATTCTGTATATTATATCAGTACACACAGCAAAAGATTTTGTGTACAGTCCATCGAAGTTTTGTTATAGCGCCCTCTTTTGTAGTGACGATGACGTCACGGATTTGAAGCGCAAATGTCAAAGATGGCGGCATAATGATCATGATTGCGCTGTAATCCGCGGAACAAAACAGTGAGTTTTAATTTACGATTATCACCTTTGGTGTCTCTGGAATACGACAATAAAAACATGGATGAGCACGTAAGGATATAAAGATTGTTTACATGTTATATTTTGGTTCTAAGTGTTTGCCATAATAAGTTTATAGGCCTAGTTAAAAGATTTGACAATGAATGTTTGATGGCATGTTATGGTTCTACATCACGATTTCCTGGCCTGGCTCTGAGTGACAGGGCATGAACCAGGCCTGTACATAGTTATAATTTCCTTTCCCTACAGTCAGTTAGTTATTGACGGTCCTTACATTTAGGGGACTGTGCATTTTGGTCCCCCATTGCTGTAGACATGAGCATTTGGGACCGCAATGGAAATAACATGAATTTACAATTTAATGTTTTTTTTTCTGTGTTACTGTTAGACCATGGAGGTAGAATCTCCATGGTTAGACCTATCCCTAGTAATAGTATTACTATTATTAGGCGAATAAATCAAATCAAAAACATGATACTAAGCCTTGCTTCAGGTATGTCAGGAAGAAAGAGTTCCGTAATGGGGATTGGAAATTTGGGGACCCAGTTCCTACATGTACATGTTGTAGGCCTATGATAGAATTGAAAGCTACGTCAGGAGTAATTGCAGAATACCCCGCCACGTGAAAATACCCCCTAAAAATCCGTGGCTGCATAGTCAAGTGGAGGTTGTTATCCTTGCTGCATCAAGGTACTTGTTGTGTACAGCATTGAAGTCATTCTTGAGAACGAAGCACTGCAACACAAAATGAATGGGGAAGGCAGAAGAATTTTCCCAAGTCCAATTTGGGTCCCTGGGAGCAGCTACACGGATACAGGGATAGGAAGTGGGCTTTGTGCGTCCTGCAATGCAAAGTGAATGGGGATGGCAGAAGAATTTTGTAAGTCCAGTGTGGGTCCCGGGGAGCGGATATGGGGATACGAAGTGGGCCTTGCGTCCTGCAACACAAAGTGAATTGGGAAGGCCGAAGAATTTTCCTGAGTCCAATGTGGGTCCTGGGGAGCGGCTACGCGGATATGGGGATAGGAAGTGGGCCTTGTGAATGGAAGCGTGACTCCATATCCGTGGCTAAGAGGTGGGCAAGGTGAGTGGCGGGGTATTCTGCAATTGTGCCGAAAACTACATTTTAACTTTTGAATTCACCTTGGTAGATGACTGTGATATTATGCTCAACAATGGTCAGTAGGGTTGATGCTATCAAAAAGTTCAGGGTTTTGAGTTTTGAGGGAAGTTATGAGGGGAAACTGTGAGTGTTTTAACACGTGCCTCATTGTGGATTCAAATTGCATGGCTTGTTTATCAGAAAGAAAGTAAAATTTTCTCACAATTTGCAATTTGAAGAAATAGGATCAGTGCAATAAAGAGAGTGTTGCCCTTTTTTGGGGGGGGACTTAACAGTTTTGCAAGATTAGGATGACAACAAGCTGGGGTCCCTAAATATACAATCTCCTCTATACATAAATAGGGCCTAGGCCTAATTATGAATTGTAGAATTTTCCCTTAAAATGTCATGAATGTTACAACAGCCATCAGAGAGTAAAAGTGCCTTAAAAGTGGAATTTAGCTAAGACAATTCCTGTTGCATTTACTCAGAATACATTTTTCATGTAGGTTTTTCAGACAGGTTTCGTACATGTACTACTGTCAGCCTACAGCAGTACAGGGGCATCAAGTGTTTGTTTGTACGCATATGTACATGTACATGTATAAGCCTACATGTACATATTTACATGTAGGCCTACATGTACGTCGACACGTACATATAAGCATACATCATGTACATGTATTTATGGAACTCTTGATCCTAGACATGCTATAAGGGAGACGGGTCTACATTTTGACTTTTGGATTCACTTATGATGACATCATACTCAGTAACTGTCAATGTTGGGTTGATGATCAGATGATGTGGATTTGAGTTTTGAGGGTAGTTACGAGGAGAAACTGAGTGTTTTAACACATGTCACATGCATGACATACATGTACATGTAGTAAGGTCAAATTTGCTTGGCTGGTTTGTCAGTTCCATGTATGTTACATGCAGTAAGAAAGTCACATTTTCTCACAACTTACAATTTGAAATCCCCCCCAAAAAAGGCTCAGCGCGTCAGTGTCTACAAATTCTCCTTGTTCCGGAGAACGATTCCTTCGTGGAATAACCTCCCTGCATCAGCCACCTCTGCTTCATTCTTCTTGTTCGAAACTACACTCAGCACACACTAGATAATTCACATCTTATCTTTGGTGCGATATCCCAATGTGAGGGGACTTTGTCAAGTACATGTAGCAGCATAGAAGTAGCCAAATAGAAAGAGAGTGTTGCCTGTTCTTTTTTGGGGGGGGGACTGACAGGTGTTGCAAGATTAAAATGACAAAAAACTGGGGGATTCCCAAATACACAATCTCCACTTTTAGGACACCTGCAGGAAAAAGTTCCATACATGGACATCACTTGAAACCCTGTGCATACATGTAAACCCTAGTATGGGACTCGTCTGAAAAATTCTAAGCATTTCTCTAACATGTCTACTTACATAACTGCAAGTCACTACTCTGTGTAACTTGCAGTCCTAAGACTTCCTTGGGTTTGTAATGCTATGAGTTTTTTAATGCAGCCCAGTTGTCAAATCAGGGTACATTTCTGTTCTGAACAAATTTCACTTTCTCATCAAGTCTTCTCCCCAAAAGCTGTCAAAACTGATTTAATCTCTTGAAATCTGATGAATCATGGTTTTAAGACTATGCAACTGACTACACAGTTAGGTTTTTATTCATCACCCTCTCATTCCCAAATGAAAACGATCGAAATACTGGTACATTGCACACTTTGCATGCATCACACAGCATGGAGGAAGGAAGGATTGCCTAATTATCAATTTATCCATCGAAAATAGTTGTTTTTAAATTTCATTTGGTGTGATTGAGGATTCACATTTACCCCTGTACACGTAACGTACCGGTACATGTATGTCCGGCAGAAAAAAATTGTGCATTATATACATACATGTACATGTACATGTAGGCAGTACTGGTACATGTGTGGCACCAGTGATTATGATCATAGAGGTAAAATGTACATGTAGGAATGATGACTGTATAATGATCAGAGACAATAATTACATTTCAAAGTGTTCACTGTACACATACTGTACATGTAGCTGTTCTCTGTTCCCCTCATGTTTAGATTTTAGCATTTCTTTGTACATGTATAGGGTAAGTATTATCAAAATTAGCCTTTATCTTGAAATAAGGAATTTCACACTGATTCAATAAGAAATAAATAAATCCAAGCTTCTTTGCAGGACTGAACTGCTGAACCTGACAGTTGTGGATCACTTTCTGTCATCGTCATTTTTCACGTGGACAGTGACTAACAGAGCACTCTGTTTGAAACCTAAAACCTTAAAAGAAACTGATTCTTTTGAGAATCTCACATATTGTTTCTTGTGTATTTCTTGGGATTGTTTTGGCTACTTGTTTTAAATAAAATTTTACTAAATTGTAGCATTGTTGGCTATCCCATAAACATGTTGTAAAATTGAACATACATGTATGGGGTAATAAAGTACAAATGTTTCTGTCATTTTAGGCACATTGTTGCAACCACACAGTTTGTCTGTTTGAGGTTTGTATTGAGGTACAGTAAACTACGCTTACATGTATGTACCTGTAATGTACATGTACATGTACCGGTACATGTACATGTACATCTTGGCTGCACCCAAGCTGCACCCAAATGTGCTGCACATACATGTATTCTCCATTGTAAGCCGCTGACCTATATTGTGGGTATTGTCAAATGCGCATTCAACCTTTTGTTGGGCCACTCTTAAATAGCTTACTGTTGCCCGTGGCCTTGTATTTGGTACTGTGAACCAAAACAACTTAGCAAGTTGTACAAGTGTTATGCTGCTTTTAAACCTCTGTATACCAGTACATGCTGTATTGTACATGTATAAACCGTACATGTGTACTTGTACTTGTGGACTTTACAGGCAGTGGGCACCCCTCAAACTGTCAAAGGAACATTTTCAAGAAACATTGGAGGATTGAGGCTGAATGTAATTTTTTTGATACACCCTGTAGATAATCAAAGGATTTTGAAGGATTGAGGGTGATGCCTAGCAAAAAGGCCGGAGGGGGGGAGCCTGAACAGTGCAATTATAATGTACATGTACAGTGTACATGTACATACATGTATATGTACGTTCCGTACTTGTACATGTATGCATACATGTACATGTATGTGTACGTCAGTGTTCTAGCTAGGACCATTTTAGTGCCAGATAAATTTTTGGATTGCAAAGCATAGCAAGCACAATGAGTGGAGCTCGCGCAGCTCATAGCCGGACTGGATTTGCAACCTCTATTGATACTGCTGTTTGGCTGGTCTTGAGCCAAGACTATGAACATGTGCACGCTGCTTCAGGGGAGGCTACATTACCAGATTACAATGTATGTATCCCCTCGTTTCACGTCCGGGTCTCATAACAATGCTACATGTAGCTAGACATTCTCAACGCTTTCTGATGCTTGAAATACAATTGAATTGGCACATTTTAATTTATATTTCAATTCATTTTTTTGAAAATTTATGCTGGGCAGCACAGCCAATTTGAACCCGAGAGCCGGGCGGAAATTTGCAGTACTGGGTGGTGCTGCCTGGCGCTGCCCACCATGGCTAGAACACTGGTGTACATGTTGTTCAGTGGATATAATACTTGTACGGTACCGGTGCTGTACTCCTGCTTACTCAGTGCTGTTCAGTAACACTGAAGTCACATGTAGGTGTATGTATTGGTACAATAACCTCAGTTGCTTATTTGATGTACATTTAATTGAATTTTAACTTGCACAGATTATTGACCCTTCCTTCTTAAATAGCATTTTCATCTGTTATATAACTTACCGGTATGTGTAGTCCTATAGATCTCTTTAGATTTTGAAGTCATTTTCTAACAAGGCTAACGAGAACTGACTTTGACTATGCATATGTACATGCACACCTGTACATTTGTGCACTATTGTACATGTACATTGTACAATGTACATGTACATGTATATGTACAGATGTACATGTACTGGTACATGTATATTCCCAAGTCTGCCCTTGTAGCAGAGTGTAGCCTTGATTTTAACTTTTTTCTCATGGCCTGGTACCTCAATTCTCCCACTTCAATTTACTATTCATCTTGTGCAGTGATGCACAATGACACTAAGAAATCCACACCTACATTGTGCCCAATAACTTCAATTCCATTGGTACAATGTACAGTACTTGGTACGGTAGTGTCAACTGTTGCTTTTGTACCAATAGGTAGTTTCTCACGACGATTTCAATTCTTATGGGAATTGTCAAATGAGCAGCAGACTTTGTAAATTGTAAGGCACTGGATGTTGAGTTCTAGGACTTGTCTTGTCAACAGTGCATTTGCGGTATTTTTTCCTTGGGGATCTGCACACCGTGTACCAGTATTTGGGTTGATTTACATGTACATGTATGTGCATTCATGTCCATTTGGTCTTCAAGTGCAGAGGATGCTGAGCATCATATTTGCTGAGGTGGAACCTGTAAGTTAAATTGTTCATATTCAAGATTGTTCGCTCAGAATAGCAGCCTTCATTTGTAAATGTAAAAATAAGTTATACATGTTGGTGCCTACTTTTAATAAAGGAACGATGTCCATGCACACTGGTTTTCTTGCGCACTGTGCATTGGTGCAATTTTGTAAGACAGGAGCAAAAAGCAAATCTACCTTTAAATGCTCATTAAATGAAAAAAACTTTTTTGTGAAGTCCTAGAACGTGATAGTTCTGGTTCCAAGTTACTGGTAATTGTTAAATTTGCTACACATGTGTGGTACCTATTGTACACCTATGGGTAGCTCATGCATGTGATACAACTGCCCTCTTACCACCGACAGAATTTCACCTGTGAAACAGTTTGACCCCTGCCATTACCACAGTAGCTTATTCATCTTCAGCACAAGATGCTTGATTGTGTACGTAGCTGTAAACATGGCTGAATTGAATTTTTTTTGTTCGTGACTGAAATTTGAGAAAAAGAATTGCTAATCTGACTTGTGTATAATAATTGTAATGACATTGGAAGGTGATCAGCATTCCTAGAGTGTTGGGATGTCACTTGGTAAACTTGTACAACCTTGGCCAATCCAAATTGCCAATCATCGCCAAGGCATTGTATGTATGAATCGCATGATGCACTGCAGACAGACAGATCATGTTTCTGTCTAAAGACAACAGTATCTGAGATATTATTGTAGTCCAGTGTACTTCTGTACATGTAACTCAGTGTTTTTGTTAACTGTTATGGTCAGTGGTGAGATTATTTAAATGCAGTGGTTGTCATATTTACTCAAGCTGTGAGTATAACGTCACTGTTTTTTGATTCACATACATGTACATCATTTTGACTAGTTTTCTTTATTTCTTTCAGATGTGAATGAGACATTGTTTCAACATGGCATCAACCAAGTAAACTCAGTGCTGCCACCAGTAACAACCAATCTTGGATTTTTTGAACTAGCAAACTTGAAACTTTTTAGTGCGCAAGTGGAGGCTTCACAATGGCTGACAAAACACTTGATGATATTGTCACGCAAATCTTGAAGCAAGACACACAGTCTAGGCTCCAAGCTTCTCATGATTTTCAGATGTACTTGTCAGATGAGGACAGCTTGTTAGTATGTGAGAACTTTGATCGTCTTGTGGATGGTCTTGTATCATGGGTCAACTGCAGTAACTTCAAGGTGAGCTGTTCATGCTGGCATGCATGTATGTTTTGTTTTATAATCAATTGTCAATAGGCCTAATACATCAGTCCAGTTCTGAAGAAATTAAAAACAGGAATTTTGGAGGTGAGCTTAAGCCTTCTGCACTCTTACAAGGCCAGGTACCGGGGGAGGGGTACTAGCACTATAACAAGTAGGGAGAGACTATTAGATACATTGATACTTGGTATGTGCTTGTGTAAGCATGTACATGTAAACCAGACCAATTCACTTTGAGTGGTTGTTGTGTTGACTGAATAGACTGTGATGAGCAGTACATTTATCGGTACAAGGTATGTATGGTACTGTACGTGCATACACTTACATTGGTATCAGCATTGCCACAGGAGGTGTGTGTTATTCTCTGACAACAACCCTTATTGACTGTACATGTATGCAAAATTGTCCTTAACCCTTCTATGCTGAAGTCACTCTTTGGGTCATTTGGTAAACACCTCAAAGAAGCACAGCTGTGTTGTGTTGTGCACTGCACTAACTTTCCCTCACAGGAATATCAGATTGCACTTTTGTGCTGCCCAAC
>NW_019091499.1:72137-94866 GCF_001949145.1 Acanthaster planci
AAGACCCTGGATCATTTTGTGCGGACAACCTACTGTGTACACACTGAACCTGTGCATGTTTGAGTTCCATATAGAAACTACATGCTCACCAGTGACTGTGGGCATTTGTGCACATTTGTGCTGTAAAACCATAGGAGGGTTAATACAGGCAATTTACAATAGTGTGCCTCTGAGATATTGCAACGCGTTGGTCAATCACAATGTGCAAAATCTGTCGACCCAATGCGTGTTTGGAAAGGGTCGGCAGATTTCCTGTGTTGTGATTAGCCAACGCGTTGCAACCTCTTGGAGGCACACTATTGTGAATTGCCTGTATTGCAGATGTTTGAAATTGTCCCTTTAGAGCACCTGAAAATCATGAGAGCAACATACGTACATGTATACCGATAACATGCACTGTACACACATGTACAATGTACTTACCGGTATGCCCTGGTCCAAACATCCAGAAAAAACATTGCATTAATTTTAAAAAATTTTTTGTTTCAATTACATGTACACTCCAAGACACCTACACTACTGGTATGAGGGAGAGTCTTTTAACAACAAAAGGCCATCATTTTAAACATGCAACTGTCTGGTCAACCTGCTCACAACAAAAGATTGTACTCAACAATTTATTGTAGCCAAGGACAGTATTTTCCCACTGATACTCTTTACCTCAAATGATAACAATCACATTCAGGCAGTTTTGTTGTCAACCTGTCAAAGAAAATAGTGTAATAGAAGTTTGTGTCATAATGCAATGTACATGTAAGCTTGTGTACATGTGAAATTTCTCCTGCACATGTAGATCTTCTCTACTGTCACTGGAACATGTATTGTACTCATGCTGTCTTGCACTACATGTACACGAAGATGAATGTACATGTGCATGTACATGTACACTGGTACATGTGCATGTTTGAAAACATGTGCAGCATTGCATACTGTATAATGGTACACATGTAAATGCCAAAATTTGAATATCTGCCCCCAAAGTGTATAGGACATATGTACCGTATTCTAAGCATTGAACCTTCATAAAATCAATATCTTTTACTGTATAGAATGGAGCCCTGTGATGTACATGTACATGTATGGATGTACATAGGAAAGCACAATATTAATCAGCTGTCTAGTGATTATGAAATTATTTACAGGTACTTGTCATGTAATACAGTCATTAGAATTCAGTACATGTACAAGTTTCCAAAATTAATGCAGTCTGGCAAAGATTGAATTATATTTTGCACATGTGCAAGGTACATTGTACATGTATATATATGTACAAGTACCACTTGTACATGTACCAGTACATGTACTACATGTACATGCACCAGTATTTTTATGTCCCTGTACACAAACATCTACATGTACATGTACTCATGTACCATACTAACCATACAGAAATTGCCCCGTTTACAGGTTCTGGAGAATTCTGTGGCGGCATGTGATCTCATGTATATCATACTCATCCTCACACTTGAATGATTCCCTTCTTCTGTAGTTGTGTGGACCTACGCTTGATATTTTTACCTATTTTGTGGGGACCAAAAATGTTTTGGGGACATGTACATGTACCTTTACCTTTAAGGCATTGTCCCCATAACGCGGTGAATGCCTACCCACATGTGACATGGTCTCGAAGTTTTATAAAGTGCAGGTGTACATGTACATGTAGTTAGAAATCTTGAACAAATGACCACCAACGGTCAGCAGACATGTAAGTCCAGCTTTGTAAAGGACTGTATCTTTTCATTTCAAAAAGTTTGTAGTTCTTGTCGAAATTATACTAGGCCATAACAAGTGCGACATGGAGTAATACAGGTTGCAAATATGACCAAGGGCAAAAATTGTCTTGAAAGAAGTTAATTTAGGCTAATGTTAATTGTGTATTCCAAATTCATGTATCCAGAAAGTCTCCTTATTCAACAACGTGCAACATGACCTTGTATTAATGATTACGGTGCATATTCTGTACAATTACTGGTGTATGAGACAGTTTTTTTCCATCCCTATCTGCCTATTGGTCAAGAGTCTGTGTGCAACACAGAACGTGCCACGCGCGCACCAAGTTCATTGAGGGGGATTCTACTGGACGACTTTCAAAAGGAATACCTGTACATGTATACCATAAAATAGACAGGGATGTTGGGGAAACTGAAAGTAACGTTTTAGAACAAAATTTTGGGGAATCCATCATACAAAACTGTATGTTGACTTCCTTTGCCTCTGAATAAAATGGTACCAGTATTTATGAATGGAAATACATGTAAATATGTACTTGGCTGGCCTTGCTTAGGAGAATGAACGCTGATAATGCCCTCACCTGCGGCTCAGGCATAAGTCAGGTCCATTCTCCTGAGCCGGTCTTAAATGCTCATTTAAGACCGGCCAAGCAATATTTATTCCCTTATTAATGCATACGTGTACATGTATGTAGAAACACACAAAGTCAAATATGAATGGACATGAAGCCCATGTCACTGTACCATAGAGGATCCATGTAATTGTTAAGGGAATGCAGGATATATCCCTCGGTGGTGAACATTACATGCGTTGGTAAAATGTGAGTGCCTACGCACAGGTTGTTTCTGGGAGATGATTAATATTGTACAAGTGCATGTACATTTACAGTTGTGAACAAAATGCCTGCTCCTTCTCCTTGGTGGTACAGTATACGTACATGTGTACACGTACGTACATGTACATGTGTACATACATGTACATATATGTACATGTACGTACATGTACATATATGTACATGTACATGTATGTACATGACATGCAAGGGAATACTGAAGGCTTACATTTTAACAGCTTTGTTTTTCTTATTAAGAGCCAAGATCTACATGTACATGTTCAAGATGTACATGTACACAATTAGGCACTGACACACAAATGTTTGGTGATCATTTCCTCTCTACTAGTAGTTTCTAAAAAAAGTATACTTAGAAACAGGAAGTTGGAGGCTTTCAGAAACATGTAAATATTATTCGTATCCATGGGAGTGATGAAATATTGTATTTTTGAATTGATTTTATACACGTGTTGTACATTGGGCACGCATGTCATAAATGAGATTCCTGATGCATGTTATGGCCTTGTTAATCAAGGCTTGTTTGTGGCAGGTATTTTAAGGGAAAATCTGCTAAAGCACTTTGACATGTACAGTACATATACAGTTGTAGTGTACCTTAATGAGTAACTAAAAGTATTGGTAATTTATTGATGAAGGCATATAAACAGGGTGGGACATTTTAATAATTGATTTACGATCAAATATTTGAAAGTGATACTGCTTTACACATGTTCAAAATGCATGCCTACATGTAGTGCTTGTAGATAACAGATTGCACAGTCGACATGTTAATGTACCGACACGTGTGTACATGTAACTTGCACGAGATGCACTTCAAGTACATGTATCTACGGTACACCCTGCGCATGTGCATGTACATGTACAGTACATGTACGTGTACAAGTACACTATTGACATCGACTTGTGTAGGTGTGGGATTTTCCCAGGCTGTTTCCCAGCATCATGTTTTGTAGTTTCAAATTTATCATGCAATTTGCATGGAAACATTCATAGAGAGTTGCTGTTTCCTCAGGTTTATAGTCAATACATTGTACATACATGTACATGTACATGTACATATGCCCACTGAATCCCTATTGCAGAACAAGTGGTCAGTAAAATCAGTGTTATCAGCCCCTCCCCCACCCTTGAGCTACATAGTCTACATCTAGTGGATCATGCATCCAGATGATCATGTAGTAAAATTGGTTGATTTTTACCCTGTGGCATCAGAATCACCAGTAGAGCTGAATCATTTTGTTAAAACAAGGTTCAATCATGAATGGCTATATTGATCAAGAGATGATAGCCTCGTGTATGCTGTCATACTGTCTCAGTGGCTAATTTTAGCACTCAGTGCGCACATCCATGGATGCCCATAAAACAGAACCTGGATATCTGGGCCAACACTGCAGCATATTTATAATACTGTACATGTCGCTTTTTAAGATACTGTCTGCTAGACATTCACGTGGGCTTGCAGCTGCCCCCTCCCCTTTGGTTTTGTTTTTTTCTTTGTTTTTGATGGGTGTTAGTTTGTTTCATAATAATGTTAATATACATGTACATGTACAGCTCTACAAAATAAGTTAGATAAACTTTTAAAATTTATTTTACTGCCCTGTTCTTATCTACATGTATTTATGTATTGATCTACATTTACTATTGTTCTTATTGTTTCCTGTTTAACCAGTTGGAGAGCCCCTCAACAGAAACCATGTTTCTTTTGGATAATCCAGCTGGTGCTGGTTAAATACTGTTCATTTGTATTTTGTACATGTATGTCCTGTGTATTCTCTCTCTCTTGTAAACTTTGTTATTGTGAAATGTTGATCCCGAAAAACAAAATAAATGAAATAAAATGAAATGGGTCATTCCAGATACATATATTATGGGCTGATTTTTTCATGTCCCTGTCACATCTGACATATGATTTTGTATGTTCTGAACACATTTTCCAAAATCTAAGAGTGCTGAATTAATGCAAATTACCTGCCAAACAAATACCAGTTGTATTACATGTAGTTTGAAATAAATTCTGGTGATATTTCAATGTCAAATATATAGTCAGATGTAACAGGAACACAAAAATGTCACACTTTTGGACCCCTAACGTCTGGAATTACCCACATACCGGTACATCTACATGTATATACCGGTACTAACTAGTACATTTACATGTATATACCGGTACTAACTAGTACATTTACATACATATACTGGTACTAACTAGTACATGTAGGTTTTATTTGGGCAAACTTGAATCTCTCTCACTGCATACATGTTCATTTGTACACGTTGTTCGTGTTTAGTTATGAAATTGAAAACATAAATTTACAGCAGAGTCCTTGACAGCGTGTACTTAAGTTTTATGGTGCAGTACATGTACACTTTACATGTACCTGTAGGTATGTGCATAAATATGCACATGTACATGTATGTTTCATCGTACCGGTAATTAGAAGCTTCAAATGCATCTAGAGACAGTGCTATGATGCACAGTGAATTACATGTACAATGTACGAGTATAATGTCCGATACATGGGTTTAGGCCTACATGTACATGTACATGTATATGTACTGGTACGTATTTTAATTTTGCTTCTACTGGTATTGTCTAGACCTGTACGAAGTATGCACATGTACAGTGTACAATACATTTACAACCACACACTGTACGGTACATCTACATGTACATGTACATGTGTACAATGGGAACATTTTACTCAAAAACTTGACTGCAGGTGCATGTGTCAGTACCATACACTACTTGTACATACTCAAACATTCGAGGCATGCATGATGAGAAACAGTCATGGTAACATGTGAGTGCATTAGTGTTGTTGATTTTTCCTTGTTTTTCTATAGCCAAAAGGCTATGATGACTTTTCTAAAAACATTTAAAAATATGCTTCATGTACATGTACATGTATGTGCCAATATTCAAAGTCACAAAAGGCTTTTTGTTTATTTTATTTGTTTTTAATTGAAGTTACACACTGGCTAAACACAAGGCCTACTACATGTATATGTACATGTGTAGTTCATGTACATTGTACATGTACATGTACCTGTTCATGTCAAACATGTAAGGCTGCTGGTACATGTACATGTGTAGTTCATATGTACATTGTACATGTACCTGTTCATGTCAAACATGTAAGGCTACTGGTACAAGTACATGTACATTGTATGCAATACCATGACATAATCTCAGTGCATGCATGTACAATTTAAATGTACATGTACATGATACAGGACATATGTATTGGTACATGTACATATAAAAGGATCTTTGGAGCAAAAAGTTACTGTGTACCTGTACACATGTACATGTACCGGTATAAAGCAGTGATGCAGCATACATGTATAGTGTACAGTGTACAATGTATGTACATGTACATGAACTAAGTACAATTCACATTGCAGGATTGATGGAAATAGTGTCTGTGTAAAACTCTGGGAATTTTATAATAATATAAATGTATGGTAATGTGTACAGGTGCCGGTACAAGTATTTTGGAAACATTTAATGTCAGCACTGGTACATACATGTACACGCACATCAATGATTTCTGTATGATGCCAACATTACTAGTACTTACATTGTAGTACATGTACATACCGGTACATGTATGTCAACCATTTCAAAGGTCAATGTTAGTGTACCGGGTAGCTTGTTTTTGCACATGTACATGTAGTAGTACTTTGTATTTAAGGTACCAGTACGGTACTGGTACTGTACATGTACATGTATATGTACCTGACATGTAATATCCATCAACTTGTAATAAATTCATTAAATGTTGGTACACTGGATAATGTACACCTGCATTGTACTGTACATGTACATTGTAAATCAGGTTCTGCAGGTATTGGTACCAGTACATGTATATTTACATGAACTCATATGAAATATGATACAGACTTCTTCACAAAGTCAAGTCCAATCTGTGGAATCAACTCTACATGTACATGTGTAGATCATAACACCCATCAGTGCTGATGGCTGTAATATTATCTTGCAAAGGATCTCATTATTTTCCTATATTAAGCGGTTGCTCTTGGAGAGAATGGGTGGGACCCTTGTGACTTCGGTGCCACCAATTACGGTGCATGTTTTGTACAATTACTGGTGCATACAGTACATGTGCATGTATAATGTACAGTGTAGTGGTAAGTGGTATTTGATGCATGTTTTGGTACATGTTCGGTATTGTTGTTCATGTACATGTACACTGTATGCTTCCTACAATGTATGTACTCACACGTACTGATACTGTACATAAACACATATGCACGTGTATACAGAAGTTGTGAACTCACTGGACAGAATTTTAATTATCAACTTGATAACATTAATTCTCTTAATATCTTTATCATTTTTTTCTGGATTGCAGGTTTCTCTGTGTGGCCTTGAGTGCCTAACATGTCTGGTTGACAGAATGGAAGAGAAATTTAGAATACACATTGGCACAGGTACATTGTAACTAAGACAGGACTTTACAATCCTAGCAGATGGTCATGGTACACATGTAGGGCCAACCTGTATTTGTATTTGAAGCAAGATTCATATGGTGTAACTGATTCTATCACATTGCGTCCGTCAGTAGACAGGAAAACGATGTACATACACCTATGCTTACAAGTGTGCTTTGTTTCCCATTTCATTATATGTGCATATATATGTATATGATTTATCTTGCGTTGGTAGTTTGTGTTGATTTGGACTCTGATCATCCACTGTGCTGAGTTATTCATTCACCTAAATCAGGTCTCAAACATTCCCAGCTTATCTTAGTTGGTTTACCCAAACCGTTTCAATTTATGACACAATAAAAAGCAATGACATTTTATCAGTCAGATGATCCCATTCTACAAAAAGTGTATCTTTTGTTTGGAGATTTATCACCTTTTCAAACAAAACATATGATTCTTAGATGTGCATAATGAGACAATGATTATTTGCATTCCAACTTGGCTTCAAACACCAGCCAGGCTTCATCATTAGATTAGGTCTGTTGCACATGATGAGTCATGAGGTGATTCCCAGTTGAGTTAGTGAAATCATAGGTCCATAGTCTATGGTGGAGTGGTACATGCATGTACATGTGTGTACGTGTATCAGACTTGTTCAGGCTCTTGTGACACGTGTAATTCATGTCAATTAATGACAGGAAAATGGAAAATTATACAAATACTATAAGTAACTGTTTGTACCTGTAGAAACCACATCAGAGTTAGCCCTGTCTCTTTTTCTTTTTTCTGTTTTGGGTGGTACATGTAAGTTAGTGATACAGGTTATAACCAATTGAAGTACTGGTACACAACTGTACTGTATGTCACTGCAGGCATTCTGCACATTAACCCTAACAGTCCCAAATCCTCCAATTTCAATATGATTTTACATACACCCTAGGGGGTTAGGGTTAAAGATTAATATATGTGTACATATTATACAAGTGGGAGTGTCCGGGAACAGACACATTATTGTTTTAACCCAAGTATACCAGTACATGCGCATATGCATTAATCAGCATTAGTGTCAGTGTGGAAGTTTTAAACGCATTTAATTCCAACACTGTTCTCCTGCTACATTTGTACACATAATACCGTATGTGCGATTAGTACATTTTTGGATCTATTGTAACTAAATGGATGTATCAAATATGTATACATGCGAGCATGCTTTATAATGTGTTTTGAAAGTATATGTACATGTACGTCATTTTTGTTATTGGTTTTAATATTTTTTGTCACTTCATGTGGGTTCGCCAGAAAAAGGATTTGTCCGTCAGTTCTTTTCCAAAAAGTTAAAGTTGAGGTTTTTTGATAAGATTATTGACACATCAGTGTGTAATCATTGATACACATGTACATCATTCTGAAGTTCAAATTTTGTACGGTATATGTATGTAAATACATGGACATGTATCTTGATTGAAGTTGCTTTAGGTTTTATCTTGACCTGAATGAATTCATCTTTTGGCATTTCAAGCAAACTAAACGCTGGATTATTTGTTTCTGTCTTACCCACAGTACTACCAGCTGTTGTAGACCGTCTAGGAGATGGGAAAGATCAAGTAAGTATAATGTTTGTAGCCACCGTACAGTATAAAGCTGGATTTCCACTCACGTAAGCAGAGCGGCTGGAGCCAATGGTCTAGATTCTCCATACTTGGTACAATGCATATTTGTGCATACATGTAGGGAAATATAAGTCCCACTGGTAAGCACATTGTAAATTCCCTAGAGTGTTGCTACTGTACATGTCCATTGTACATGTACAGTAGGTACATGTAGACATTATCAGTTTATGTATGCATTTAGCAGTTACTGGAGGCAGTGCCACAACAGTTAATGGTCTACAGACTATTTAGGATGTATAAAGCGGTACATGTATGCTAAAGATCAAGGGTAGCCAGGTTGAAATTCAGAACCATCGCGCAGTCAGACAGCAATAGTTACATCTACGTGTAAAGTACATGTACATGTACAGTATAATATGAATACACAGTAGGCCTACCTGTACATGTACATGAACATTGTACAGTGTAAACTATTGAGTGTACATGTACACTGCAGAGCTGCTACTGTACAGCCAGCGGTCTATAGACCATTTCAGATATATATACTAAAGATCAAGTACATGTACATGTACATCCATAAAGACTGTGTTTTCAGTGTAGCCAAGGTGACATTGACATAGATGAGCAGGCCAATTAGGCTACAGTGGGTACTGACCGAAACTTGATATTTACATGACATGTAGCGTTGTATATTATAGTGTTCCACACAGATGATGAGTCCATCATCAAAGTATTGGGCATGGGTTAGTTTCCATTGAAATCATGAAAAAGGGAGATCAGTGACCTGACACTGCAATTTTTGTGATAATTACCGGTACATTTTACATGTACATGTACTTCTCTGATTACTAGATTGAAGTTGAAGATTTAATGTACTTGACCAAACAACATGATCTGGCCTGTGTAGAAGAAATAAATTACCATTACATGAACAAATACGTGTACATGTACATATATGGTACATGTACAGTACAGATGATAAGTTCACAAGCTTGCATTTAGAAATACGTGGGAAAACAGTGGGCCGAAATACCGGTCAAACACTAGAAGAGGCAGTGAGAAACAGTTCAGGTAAGATGCCACATCTCAATGTTCAGTTTTTTTCTTCTTTGTAACCGGTATTTTCATGTGTTCATGTACTCCACTCACATTTAAAATTCAAAATATTTGCCATTTTTAAAGAAATTGATTTTAAGCTTCTGAACTGTTGTTTTTGCCCACTTAATCATGGTTATTGTTGCATTTTTATTCACAGGCTTCTAAACTTTCATTAGTTACATGTAGGTGATGTACATGTACGTGTTGGTACTAAATGTACAGTACCGCTATCTACTGGTACCATGTTTGCATACATGTGCATGTACATGTAGATGCAGCCGTTATTAACTATTTTCTGTTTTGATGCAGGTGCGTGAACAAGCCCAGGCACTCATCCAGAAACTGATGAGTCCAGCTTCATCACCCCAGGTACTAGTACTCGTAATTTATGAATAATATGCGTGACTACCAAAACTATTACCTTGTTATTTGCATATGTAGTCCTGCCCACAGTTTTCTTGCTTAGCCCACATGCTTTTTAATTTTTAGTTATTTACTCTGGGGAGACCTTTCAGTCACTACTGTTTTCCAGAGATGCCCAGCATTTATGCAATGATAAAAATTTATAAGAATAATAATAAAATTTACACATTCAAAGAGCACTAAAAAATAAAAAATGTAAATATAAACCAAAGAGTAGATTTAAACTTACTGGTAAAACTCAAAATAAAAACTCAAAACTCAAAATAGAGACAATACAATATATACAATACACAACAGTATTATAAATAGTTACCATATCGCTCTGGCAGCCTAGCCCCATACTCCTAGTTATTTCTTATTGAAAAACCAGGCTTCTGTACTCAAAGTAGAACGGATGGAAAAGGTAAACAATGATAAAAACGGATTAAAAAATTGACAATGAAGAGACAAATTAAAATGGCTGCTCCTGTTTAGGGCGCCCTCACTTACAAAGTGCTTAGCCAGATTTGTGTTCATGTACACTGTACTGTGTAGCATTTCTGATGAAATTAAATCATGACTCTGCAACACAGAACTGTTAGTTTGCCTCCATTAAATGATGTCAGAGTTTTCTTCCCATGTTGGAAAAGTGCTCAAATTTCTGCATTGCCAGTTTGGGAAAAGAAGGAAAATGGATTGCAGAAGAAAATGCTGACACAAAAAAGATGGTTTGAATTTCAGAAACATTGCATGCATGGGCAATGTTTGTTGTTATGCTAACACACAGCATCTTGAATACATGTAGATTGGTATGTTAGGTTCCCAAGATTCGTTGCTGTACATTGTACATGAAGGTTGTCATACATTATGCATAACATGTACATTGTAAATGCCAAACATGTGCGGTACATGTACCATTGTACATGTAAGTGTACAGTAAGTTGCTTATTGTGGTACCAAATGTTCACCTGTGCTAAGTGTACTTGTACTTTTTCATGGTGTGTTCGTAAAATATGCTGTATGGAGTTGGGGAAAAAAACCAAAACACAGAATTTTTTTTGAAATTATTGATTTGCTTTTTTGTTGAAACATTGTCATACATGTACATTGCTTAGCACACTCACATGTAAGAGCGATTAGCATCAGCCATGGTAACTTGGGAAACTCATCATGATAGGAATGCTATGCATTTCTAGGTCAATTGTCTAGGAGCTGGGTCATGCTACCCAGTGTTATGGAAATTAGAGATGATGGGACCTACATGTATTTGATATTGATGCATAACCATTCGCTAGACCTTTGTTTTTCATTTTCAGAAACTTTCTATCCTTTTGAATGCTGGATTGGCAGGTGTTATTTCTATTTTTTTTGAGAGGTTTTGCTGGATATTATTTCAAAAGGAAAATCTGAATAAGCAAGGAATACTTCCTGTTTTCTGTCGAACGAGATTGAAAAGTTTTTACTACCTGTTAACTGTTCTGCAACTTTTGTTCTTTACAGTACGTTTTTGAGAGGTTGATGAAGGGATTCTCACATAAAGGTTGGAGAGTCCGAGAAGAGATTTTGCTTTGCTTGAACCAGACAATCAATGTGTAAGTACTCCTGAGGTAAATTGGTTTGTCCTTGCAGTAAGTACCTGGTACAGAGCCATTTCTGAAATCTGGGCTGTGACTGTGTCTGTGCCTTCATCTTTGGTAATAGAAGTCATTGAGACGACTTTGGCCACTTGCAGACAGTATTTTGACTTGCATTAAATGCAAAATATAAATGAGATACATGTATGTGATAATTTGATATACAGCCAAATGCCTCAAGCATTGACTTACTTATAGAGTCTGAGTTACTGGTGTGATATGACTAATATTTGTGCAATAGTTTTTACCCCATTATATTGTACACTTCCCTGGGTCTCAGTCACAGACTGCTACAGCAGGCTGTATACAGCAATCAAGTTCAACTTTGACACAATCTGCCTCTACAGAATTCTCGAACTCTGTCTTGTCTGTGTGTGTACAAACCAATCCTGATAAATAGGGGTGTAATACATGTGTATCTGCTGGCAATGACCCACAGCACATATGGCAGTGTAACCCCTCAGCCCTTCCCTGTGTATGCAGATAGTGAGATTGTGTTTACATGTCCCCCTGGTTTAGAATTGCCCAATATTTGAAGTACGTGAAATATACACATGTACATGTACTATAAACATTTAAAACAAGTCAAATATGTACCAGTACGGTACTTGAACATGCAGACTTATAGGAGGCCTATGATACTTTAAGTCTTTAAAATGATTGTGACAATCATACCTAGATTTTTTAGCATGCAACATGTGAAATTCCAAGATATGATTACCTAAGTTTCTTGAGTGGTATCAAGTTTGGTAACAAATTACTATCTTAGATGACAATTAAGCCCTCTTGTGTTGATATCCAGCCAGTGTACTTGTAAATGAGTTTGCTGCCCTCTGTTGTCCAGATGATTTGCTCCATTATTCATGGAGTGATTCACCATGGTCATTCATGAGTGTAAACATCTCTGTGATATATACCCAGCAGCTGTGATTAAGTACAGCTGAATGGTGAGATATTTATACTCGCTGAAATTTGTTATCCGCCCCTCCAGACCAGATGGTCTGACTTTGTATATGCTGCTTGGGCAGGGAAGAATTGGGAATGGGGATGACTCAGGCTTTTTTCCTGCTTTGATATTGAACCTGAAGGCACTTGTGCCCCAAGTACATGAAAAGTAAACACCTGTGTTCAATTAACCTGTCAAGGGTTTTACTTATACTTTTTTTGGAAAATGCACATATTTAACATACAATTTTTACATGTACATGTATGTGAACAAATTGAACACCATGTTGTATGAAATGTATCTTTAGCAATAAACAGTGAAGTAGTGTGTATGTGATGGTAATTAATATGCTTTGTGGATTTCCACCTCATGAAAAGAATTGCTAAAAGTATTAGTATTTATCACTTTCATTGAGGTTCAAATGATAGTTTTCAGGTATATCCAAAGGGAACGTTTAATTTTTATACACGTACAGGTACACGTAGCTTCTATACGATTTTTTTCACTGGCATGATTAATCCACTTCGTTTGATTCTTAATTTCAGGTTTGGTGCAGCCAGTTTAACACTGAATAAAATAGTTCCCTCAATTTGCAAGTTGCTGGGAGACCCTAACAGCCAGGTAAATCACTTAGACAGGAACCACTTCAAAACCAAAATACCATTTGTCAAGTATGCAGTTAGTCCTGCCCAGTCCTTGCAGATAAACCGGTACATGTATTGTGTTGGAAATAGACAGCTATTACTCTTGCATTCCTACGATGAAAAGAAACTTTTCCCAAGCAACTTTGAGAAACTTTACAACATTTCTTTTCATTGTAGCTACGATACCAGTACCTGCTTGTATTGTGGCTGTTACTTCATTGATTGATTTCAACATATGATATTGCCCATGGAATGTGTATAGCGTTAAAGAGTATTGGCTAAAAGAGGTGGATTTTATATGCACAGAAATGGGCCCTGAAAGAGCAAAAATATCATGTATCCTGCTGTCCTACATGTGCGTGTATTGCAGATCCTGTTTTCCAAAGTGGAATGAGTCATAAGAGCTCTTCAGAATTCTCAAGGCCAGATGGACTTTTTTCACTTTGCCACAGAAAGGATTGTCACAGTTTGCTCAAAGACGCTTTTCAATAGTTTTAAGTTTCATCTCAGAAAGGCCAGTTGTGCTCATTGCCTTTATATATATTCAACATTTTGTCTTTCCAAAACTCAAAATCTCTTATTAGTCATGAGTCTGTGTTTGAATTTTTTTATTAATTTCTTTGTTAATATTTGTTAATATTGTTGACGGATGGTTGTGCCTTTTTAAGGAATACATGTAGCAGGGGTGAGACTTGTCCAGATTTTTCCTGATTTTAGAATTTTTTCATGGTCATTTTTAACATTGGGAAAATCCTGACTTTACCCTAAAGGTGTTTTTACGTATGAAAGTTGATATAGAACATGAGAAATGGGTATTTTATGGTGTGCCAGTAGGCAAGCACAAAAAGATACCATATACCTTATACTACTGTGGGGCACTTAAAACTTCTCATGTTTATTGTGTGGATACTTTGTATTTTACTCCAATCTCATGCCTGATGTGCGTAGATTTCAGTAACCATTGAAAGGAGTTCTTTTGAAAAAAATCTTTTCCATTATTTTGTTCAGCTGAATTGTCATGTTATTTTGGATAATGCGTAAATGTCACTTGTTTGCATATTGGTTAGGTGCGTGATACAGCCATAAACACATTGGTAGAGATTTACAGGCATGTAGGTGAGAAAGTACGGATTGACCTAGGCAAGAAAGGCATCCCATCATCAAGGTAAGATGTGAAAATAAGCAGTGTGTTCTGGGCTGTATTACTGTCCATTACTGTCCATAACCAAAATGTTGCTCATGTTCATTGTGGTTTCTTATGTGTATCAGTGGGGCAAAGGTTTTGAATGCTAGAAACTTTTATATCATTGGACTTCATTTCAGGCTGCTTATAGAGTATCCCCTCTACACCCAAGATACCGGTAGAGCCTGTACTGTCACATGGCCATCAACATTTTACAGTTCCTTGTTCCTAACCAAACAATTACATCTTGATATTTTACATTGATGAGGTGGTTGAATGAAAATGATTGGGTGGGCCCAACCTTAAGTGCCAATTAATCAGTTATCAATATAACAAATTTGCTTTGCCAAGGGTTTCAGTCCCCTTACAGTTGCAAATTTAGATGTCACAAAACATAACAGAAAGTTGCTTGTCCAAACTAATTGCAACTTGGAGAAGACGCCAAAAGCAATGATTTTTGATGACTGATGTGGGTTTACCTGTTCTTGTGTTGGTCTTGAACATGCAGGTTGTCAATCATCTATGCAAAGTTTGATGAGGTTAACCGATCAGGACGAATGTTGGTGGTCTCACCTGATGGTAAGTATACATATACATACAATATAGTCGCCTTTTCAAGTGAGAAGAAATATTGCTATCTTCCGAGGGTAGGAGGCAGATTTAAGTAAATTCACTAAACAGGAATATTTATATAAGATTGAATTTTGGTTTTGGGAAGATGTTAATTTAATATGGTCAGGTGTTAATTTTTTGCTTTTTTTTGTTTTTGAAAGGAGACAAATATTATATCATGTCTATCCTATTAATCTGTTAATAGGGTTTGTGTAGTACCTGTTGCTGATATGATTTGAACTAAGAATGTTTCTTAGGTCTGAAGAACAGGTGTGATAATGACATGTCACAGCTGGAGCATTGGTTGTGGTAAGGCAGACACCGGTATGCATGTGTCAGGGGTACATATCAAGCAAAATCAGACTTGTGCCTGTGTGTCCATACTTGTCAATACTTGACTGTATCTAAAATTCCTTGCAGATACCAGTAGCTTGGTGACAAGCTCCGTATTGTAATACACTCTGCCATCATTCTAGTTTTACAGGTGTTGATATTTTGTCTGTGATCTTCCACCGGTAAATCAGAATTGGTACACTATCTGAATAAAACAAAAACCTTTTACTCAACGCTTCTACAGGTATCAGTACATCATAGTTGTAGTGTCAACACTTGCTAATTTTGATAAGACTTGAAGCTATGCTAATTTTCCTTTTTAGAATGTTTATAATACTAGTAAATAAATGTTATGAATACACTGTAGTTCACCAATAGTTTAAATACCGTTATCATTGCGTTATCTGTGTAACAGTAAGAAGTGAAGCAGTCACAACCACACAAATTACTAATTTCCTGTTGATACACATACATGTACATGTCTGTAAGTCTACCGCTACATGTAGATCTGTGTACATGTACAGTACATTGTACTGTACATGTATGTGCACATGATACATGTACCCAAACTAGTACACACAACATGTTATACATGTACGGTAAGTGTACGTACTTTGTGTATGCCTAAAATGTGCAATGCACTTTATGGTACCGTACATGTTCATTGTACATGTATCTTCAAACTTCCAAATTTGAACCTTTCCATTATTTAGTGTACCTGAACATGTTTTGTATTTCAGGTTACAGTCATGTACATGTACTGGTGCAAGATTTACCCACACACTCTATTGTGAATTGGCAAAGTATTAAGCTACATATAATTGAACAAGTTACTTTCCTCAATTGAATTAAATACAGTGTACTTGTATATGTATCACGGCTTTGAAGTCTCACATTCTCAACCTAAATACATTGCACTGGATGTGTATTGCTTTAATCTTTACTCCTTTGTACTCTGGAATGTCTACATTATTCCCAGACTTGTCAAAGTTCAATACACAGTGGCTTACCTGTACACGGTGCACCAATCCCTGCTGGGTCTTGAAGCAAAGTACAATTCAACTGTTTTCTGGTAACCTTTCCTCTGTGGCTGTCCACGGTACCAGCAGGCTGTTGTTTCTTCTTCTTTGTCCTTCATTGATGCCACGGCATGCCATTTTTGGAAGGTTTCTGTGTGAAATTTTAGTCAGTTTCTTTGTTTGCTACATGTACTTGGTCGTGGACTTTCAATTCTGGTATGGTGAGTGGTGTGTTGGATTTGGAATTGCTGTATGGATTAAGCCAGGTCAGGAAGTGTTAGTCAGACAAGCTAGGATCAAGGAGGAACCCATAGCTTCCCTCTCCTCTCACCTCACCCCAAACCCCAGGGGGTCATGCAGCCAGGGTAACACAGAAATTCCATCTCCAGGGTTGTCCAAATATCACAGAATACTGCAGTCCTGAGCCATGTGATCAATTCTTCTTAATGAAAATATGCCAAGCTTGTCAACTGAAAGTGAAAAGCTGGAGTAGATACATGTACGGTATGCCAGGATATGCCAGGAGCCTTTGGTATTTCAGGTAGCATGGATTTGTAATCATAGCGGGCCGGCAACTGACCATGCATCACATGGAGATGTGCTTGACAGAACAGAATTACGGAGATAACTACATGTACGTCTACTGATTCATGGTGATTTATTGATCACCTTCCTTCACCAGTATCTTCATTCTGAGTGCCATGAATGGATTTGGTTTTGGTTTTGGTGATGTCATAACTCATTTCCTGTCCATTAACATACTTGTTCCTCTACACTTGTTTGGAATCCCAGAGTCCCACAGGAAGTCAGTCATTGATGATCACAGGCTTGTTGTAGACATCAGCTGGTAGATACAAGGAGCTTGCTGCTAGTCCATATTGCTATTTCTCCTTTCCCTTAAGAGACTTGTGAGAACTAGTAGTACTCAGCTTTGACATCCTTAGAGACCTGTGACTCCAACCTCATCTCATCTGGTCGAAGTGTCCATCAGTCCTTGCCTTCTTCACTCTCATCTCACCCTGCAGTGTTCTTAGTATCAATTGGACAGTACTACATGTAGCTCTGCCTTTTTCTGTTGATCGTCTGGGGAAGGGATTTCCCCATGAAGAAAAACTTCAGTCTGTGAGTTATGTTGGTTGGAGCCTGTGTCATACTTTTGCCTGATAATGGTAATCAATTAACATGCCACATACCGGTAGACCTGATGCGTTAGCAGCTGTGGAACTACAGTGCTTTAAGATGCACAGAATACCAGTGGATAAACAGCGAGATTAAAACGTGCACTTTATGTCAGCTGGAGCTCATTAAAATAAGAGAAATACTTTCTGATATTACTTATGAGAAAATGAGCATGTCGTGATATTTCAAAATTGAAACGTACAAGTAGTGTTTGCAGTTTGTTGTGATGCGTGTCACCTCAGGTACATGTATACCAGATTTATACATTTTCTTGAGTGAATTCAACTGGACATCATCACATCGCATTTAGAGTAATATTTTCAGCTTGAGCCATTGGATGAATTAATCAGACGTGATGGGAGATAAAAAAGGGGAGCAAAAGAGAGACACTTTCCTCTCATTTGACAAGGACATCTCCTTGATTGTCAAGTGTCTACTGAAGGGGCATCCTTTGCCTAAGAAACAGGATCAGTTTGGACGTAGTGATCGGGATAGTATTGACTCAGGAGTTGGCAGTTTACCAGATGAAGATTCCTTCAGACCTGGTAAGTACCGGTACATACTAGTACTTGGACTTTCATGTAGGAGTGATGTCTTGTGATTTTGGAACTTTTGCAACGTTACAAAGTTCCTGAACTCTTGTCGTTGTCATCAGTTTTACATGCAATTTTAAAATGTTCCATTTTGTACAAATTTCTGGTATTTAAACAGCCATATTTAGGAACTTTTTAATAGGAAGTGCCGTAAGAACTTTAAACAGTAATTTTAAAAAAAGGAAAAAAAATGCAAAAGCCGGTATTAACTTTGGGCCTCGCCGTACTAAAAGCGGGGTGCATACATGTACAATATGAAAGTAACGACTTGCTCACATGCCGGTCTGTTACCCACCTAGGACTCTAGTGTGTGCATACTTGTACACAATGTATGTACATGTATGTGTGTGAAAGTGCACATTTGCTTTTCTACTTTCTCGTTACTGAAAATCTTCTGGAAACTTCATTTCGGTTCTTGAATTTGCTTGTAGAAATTAACAAGTGCAGAAATTGGTATTGTGCCTTTAAAAAATTAAAGTCTGATCTCAACAAACAGGGGGACAAGAGGATGGTGGTGTTCTGGGTTTAATCCCTCTTAAAACATTTTAACAATTTTTTTAATCAAATGTTTTGTTTGTCTGCATTTAAAGACAGTCAGACACAATGGACCACAGTGTATTCTCATACTACTGGTAGTAGTTCTCTGCATCCATCAATCTTATTACTCAATCAATGGCATCCCATCCCTTGCACATTGATATTATGATTAATGGAAATTATATATTGAAACTTGCTCACCACACCAATGATGAAAGCAGATTGGAATGGAAAGATTAATCTTGAGAAAGCCTTCCATGCATGACAGGTCTTGGAATTAAAACAAACATGAAATGTCTTTGAGACCACACATTATACATGTACATCATCACTGTGTGGTTTGGTATCGCAGATTGGAATTGCCTCGAGTCATGCATTGCGTATAATGAACCTGTATCACAGACTGTCTAGGATTGTACATGTACATGTACGGTATGTGAGCTGCAAATACATGTAGTACACATGTACATGTACTGGCAGATGTACATGTACATGAGCTGCAAATACATGTAGTACACATGTACATGTACTGGCAGATGTACATGTACGTCTTGAGTGCACAGTTTAGCATCACAGATTCCTTGATCATTATCCACCCTGAGTTGACGTACACCCTCACCGGCGAAAGAAAGACAGCCTGGTACAAAGTTTTCCAACGGGGTTCTTGCATGTGCTCAGTGTGCACATGCAGACCATATCCGTACATTCCTGAATAAATTTGTTGCACGTACTCAGCACACTCTGCGTCAAATGTGCATAAACTTGTGCGTCTATGCATTGAGTTAATACCAAAGGACTGTCAATTTCACTTAAAAGCACTCCCTCTTTTGTTCCCGCTCCAAGCAGATAGTGTGGTCTGGTATTACATGTAAGTGCAACATCTAAATTATTATCAGTGTGCCATTGTCTGCTGGACTGTGCTGTATAAAGACACACTGCAGCCTCCCACGACCTGTCACATCCACTTGGAAGATCAGAGATGGAAAACAAGTATCACCACAGGATCTGGTCCGCTGATTAAACTAATTTGATACATGTCATACTCACATACTGAATACATACGGGAGTACAGTTTGTATGAACAGCTGAGATCAACATCAGAACTTTACATGTAAAATGTACAAACAGTTTCGAGTTCATCTACATGTAATTCAACTATGAAATCTTTATTTAAAAAAGAGTCAGTGACATACACTCTACACGTACTCAGTGACCTCAGTGACCAAGTGCTCATGTTAAAACTTGAATGGTTGCATTTAAATTAATCACATCTTTAAAAGAATAGGCCATGCATGTACGTCTGTGCGTGTATACAAACCGGTACATGTATGTGTACATGTGCACTGAGAGTATGAGCACATACATGTATTGTACCAAATGTCATTTGCTTGCAGAAATAACACAATTTGAAAATTGTATGTATGCATGTATATTGTATTGAAGTCAAGTTTCACTTATTGCTGCAGCGTGTTGGGCTACCCAGGGGTGCATTTATCAAGTATGTACGTGTAGATACATTTCTGCATTTCATTCTATTCATGACTTTGACAAAATCACTTTCAGGGCCCAAGGAGTTTAAAATTGAATTAACTTGCCTCAGCAGTCCAACCAGGAGGGACTGCCAGGAAAGTGGGATATCAAGGTTGTAAACGTGACCAAATTAGGACAAATTTATCTGGTTCAGGTAAAGGAGTGTGTCGGCTTTCATTTTTAGTTCAAAGCAGTGAAAATGTTCATTGTACATTCATTTAGATTTTTGCTATGCAAAATTTGCCTCAAAGAAGTAAAAGTAAAATGACATTGATACATACATGTACATGTGCATGTACGGTACATGTACGAAGGTTACTGCCAGCTTTCAAGATGATTATTTGGTGTGAATAAAGATAAGCTGCATAAGAAAAGTAAGTAAAACCAAACTACCAAACTCTTGTACTACAGGAACATGAAGCTAAGTTTGAGAGATACATGTACATGTAGATGTTTTCAGAAAGTACATGCTGTATACGTTTCTTTTTGAGGACTAGTACTGTACCTGTAGGTACTGGTATTTTTCAAATACTTCTTTTCTGAAGTTTAAAAGTCTCAAAAGTGTTCTACCGTAATACTGAATTCATTAACTGTCCATTTTCAATATTTTTCTTAAGTGTTCACATACCGTACATGTGCATGTACCGGTACGGTATGTACATGTAAGCAGATGAGTATGGGGTAGTCTGGTAGTAAGAACGGACTGGTACCACATACTCAACTACTGTACATGTACAACTCTGAGAAATAGTTTTGCGTTCATTCTATTTTTTTGCCACTTAAGCCGCTTTAGAGCAAAATACATGTACATGTAGTATACATTGAGTGCATGTAGCCATACTGTATGTGGCATGAATCAGTACTAGTAAATGTACATGTATGCCTTTTAGAGAGAGTTCTGATTATGAGAATTGTTGACATTAAATCTTGATGTACTGGGTACATGTACATGTTTGCAGTTATCACTGTCAACTTAGGTTTTTTAAAGTTGTGTTTGACTTTCATACCAAGTATTATTCTGCTGAAAAGACGCAAATTTTTTCTATGAATTAGTGTCACATATACATATACATTGTACTCTACCATCTGCCTGTTAAGCCATCTCGGTGCTTGTGGTTTTGGCTCTGACAATCGTGAAAGCAAGTGATTCATCTGCCAAATTAACAACTTCTTTGTTTAAATACATTACATCCGCTTTTTAAATGTGAAACAATGAGTGCATACCGTGTAGTTACTCATTGTTAAGCAGACGTGGTGTCACATAAATACTGTTAGTGAAGAACATGTGTTATTGTCCATGTAGATGAAGTTCCTAACCTCATCAGGATATACGCCCTCACATGGCTTTATGTCACCTGGTCCTGTCATTTCAGGATAATGAAATTGAAGCCAGTCTACTTGTACTGCACCTTTTGGTATGATAATAGATCTGTTGGCAACAATTCTGTGTGTCCACATGTGTCTTGGTGAATGCCTGTAAACTACATGTACATGTATAATAAGGGAATAAATACTGTACATGTATGTGTTTGGCCGGTCTTAAATGTGTTTAAGACTGGCTCAGGCTAATGGACACAATATATGAAACCGCTGTCCATTCTCCTTGTGCAAATTGTCCAAAAGAATCTCCATATACATGTACATGTATGTGGACTTGGCGCTCATGTTCTGTTTGCTGTGTAGCACGCAGACTCTTGACCAATAGAGATGGAGTACATTGTCACGTATCCAGGTGCCAGATCATATATTTACGCAGTGGGCATTATCACATCTTGGTGGGCATTATCAAATGTTAACACATATGGTCAGTATTGGTCATATTTAAAGTAATTTAATCAGGTTCAAAGTGAGAATCCAACAGAGGTCCAGTCATTAGGCTTGTGAAGCCAGCTACCAGTCTTTGTACTGTATACGTGTACATGTACATGTACATGTAGGAGGAAGGGGTTAAGGTCTTACATACATACAAAACAGGTACATGTACCGGGCAAAGATGTGGATGTACACATTCGTTTCTGGTGCTTAAAATTAAAAAATTTGGCCCGCCCTTTAGTGCTAAATTCCATCATCAGTCCTCACCAGTAGTAGGTTGATGTGCATATCATAACTGAACAATAAGTATGACTCATGGAGGTCTTGTGGTACTGGTAGAAGGGAGACTTGATTCTTTACGGTCAGTGATTTCTTGGAATATTGAATTAAAATGAGAACCAAATGAAGCTTTCCTGATTTGGATGATTGCCAATTCGTGAGATTTGATTTTACAGCAAAAATCATTGCGCTGAAATTCGGTGAGAAATAATCCTCTTTTAATCAGTGGTTTTTTGAGAAATGACTTTCACTGATAAATGATATTGAGCTTTCACT
>NW_019091499.1:95507-106571 GCF_001949145.1 Acanthaster planci
AGGGTAATTTTCACAAGTACATGTACTTTATACTTTATATACATGTACATACTGGCATATGCCATGTACACACTGGATAACTGACCGGTCAGTATTGTGCTGTACGTACATGTACAGTGTTCATGTGTAAGACATTTAAAGATTCCATTGTCTTTTTCACTGCCTACTCCTTTGCAAAATTTCTCAGTCAAGGTTGTGTTGCCCTCTCTCTATTAAACGTATTGTGATCCAGTTCTTTAATTGAAAAAAAAAAAAACCTGAAGGCTTTTCATTCATTCCAGTCCATAAGCCAATCAGAGCTCCTTAACACGAAACCATGCATCGTTTCAGCCTTGGGGATGAAGGCTTTTTTTCCTCAGTCAGATGAACAAACATGCTTTGTCGTTCTTTAATTTCCAACTGGATTGAAGCTCTCTTTGGAATGATGTGGCATAATGTTTGTGTTTTGCAGTCATTTTGAATGGACGTTGTAGGGAAGTTAAGTCACTATCATATTGTAAAATCTTGCCTGGATGTTGGTATTGGATGTTTTGTCTTCTGTTTGTTGGATTTCCAAAATGCCATATCGTGGAAGTAGAATTCCTCTTCTGCAGCAGTGTGCGTGTAAGTAGCAGTGCATTTACTCTACATTATGGCAGTATTGTACTGGTGGTTGAGACCATGACAAGTATGGTAACAGTGTGCATAATGAATGAAAAAGGAATACTTTTGCTGCAGTGCATTTGAATAGCTTGTGACTGTAATTCAGACTGGATGTCTTTTGATGGTCTTGTGGAGGTGTTAAGTGGTCTTGACTACAACATTACAGTATGGTTCAGTAGTGTTGGGTTTAAATATACATGTACCAGTATTTGTAAAGTACATGTACAGTACATGCGTGTGATGTTGTTTTTGCTTGATACTGGTACATTTGTGTACTTCAAAAGTGCACACATTGAACGATACATTGTAAACACTCAGTGGCAGACAATCTCATGGAGCTGTACTTGGCATGCCCTCAGCATTGTTTCTTTACAATTGTTGGACTATTTCTCCTCAAGCCTTTCATTGGTATTGAGCAGGGTTAAAAATGTCATGATACATAGAAATAATAGATTCACCGTAGGAACACAAAAAGAAAAGAATGTTTCCACTACTGCAGCAAAATACTACTGGTATGATGTTTCATTAGTACAGTAACAACCCAGGTGCAACATACTTGCTTACATTAGAGCCATCAACAGACCTTGCTTTTGGATTAAAGAAATTGCCTGGAACTGTCATTTACATGTATTTAGCAGAGAGTGGTGGAACATGACAAGGATTTGTACACTGTACTTCGTACATGTAGCTTGAATTTCCAAGGTTGCCAAAGATAAATACCTTCAGATCTTAATGCATTTTTAGCCATCAAGATAATTTATTTTATTTTCAAAGTCCACAAATTTTGACCCCACCTCCCCAGCAAGTGAGTGTGTCCCATAGCTATTAATAGACAAGAACGCCAGCTTCAGATTTTGGAAACAAAATGGCTGCTCATCATCCGTACAGTAGAAAGTGTGGCGGTTGTATACCAATTGTCCATGTGCACTGATGCATACATGTACATCTGTCAGCTTGTTTCCAACAATGCTGACGCTCATGTCGCAATTCTCTCTATACAATGCTCTGTGTCCTGTACCAATCATCACAAGTACCGGTATTTCCAAATTTGACTGAGTAATTAGAAATTTGTTATACAAAAAATACAAATAACATGTACTAAGCCAAATGTATGCAAGCATGATGAATGTTTACAATTCTACAAGAACCATTTTCCCGCCAATGTTATAATAATTACAGAATCAAAACATACAGTACATTGTACATTGGATTAAGAGCAGTGGTGGGTGCATAATGGAGTGAGCAAAGTGAGCAATTTTGATTTCATGTAGAGGGAAATCTATGTACGGTAATTTTAAGCCGTCAGATATATACATGTATATGAAAATTTTCATCTTGCACTGCAATTATTTTGAAGGCTCTTACAGGCCCCCAGAAGCCTCAGGCTGAGGCTGGTTGATCTAGTTGGAGTCATTTCCAGAGCTTACCGGCTAATTTAGCTTCGATGTTATTTTTAGGGAGCTGTGGCCTAATTTTTTTCTTTGCCCTTGAGCAAACTTCCTGGCCTGCTCAAAATATATCAGGGTACCTCTAAGCTTTAAAGAGGCATTTTACTGGAACTAGTATTCTTTTTGGCTCATTTAATTTGTCTGAGGAGTATTTGAAGAGCAATTTTTGCCAAGTTGATTCTCCTTTCCACTTTTGATATTGTGAAGTGACAAATGTATGGTACATGTAGCATGAATGCATATGCCCATGCATTGTACATGTACGTGTACATTGCACATGTATTAACACACTGTACTTCCTTTTTTAGTTCCTTGGTATGGAGGTTATTTTTCTCCCCATTCTCCTGCCATCTTGATAATTCTTATCTGTACATTTTGGAGACCCAGTTTCACACTGTGTCTGTTAACCTAAAGAGGATAGGATTTGACTTAATTGAATCTTCCTTCAATGATAATGAATGAATAAACATTCCTATTTGGAAATTAACACACCTCCCCCTTTGTTGTAGTAGTCTTTTGGTTTGTTTGCCTGTTTAAATGTTCCAATATTAGGGCAAATTTTGACCCAGTGTGGGCTTTCTTTTTTGCAAATTTTATTTACACAGATAGTATAGTTTACTATGTTGATGGGCCAATTAAATTTGGCTGTACTGTAGCTGGGTGGAACATCCACATAGGATGAGTCAGATTTGCAGTCTTGTAATGAGGTTTTCCTGTTATTGAAGAAAGTAGTCAAGTGGCACTCTCATACACGGACATGTATGTAGCAGCATATTAAGACAGAGTGTCAAAATCAACAAAGTTGTCTGAGTAGTGAGTTGGGGAACATCTTGCCAAGGGAACATTCATGTGGATATATCTACATTTGTAAGAATAGAAATGAAGCGATTTGCGTTCTTGCGTAGCTCATTCAAGCCTTCTGGTGAGTGTGTACACGTACACGGTATGCTCAAAGGAATACACTGGTAGGATTAACTCCATGTTGGTGTTATGCATACATGTATGCTGATGTTTGGCATCGGTTACTTCTTCGGAGAAGTACATGGAGAACTGTACAGCACTCCAGGTGACACAATGCCATGGGAGATGTACGCGTACTAGTACATACGTGTATGTTCAGCGTACATGCCCTGGCCAGCCCCACATTGAAGGGACAGTTGCTTTTGTTAGGAAATGTGGAATGAAAGTTGCATACAGTTCTGTATTCATGAACGGTTTCAATTTGTACGGGTACAGTTGATGAGATTTCTAAGATTATTGTACAGAGTTCAATCTTCATTTCTTTGGTTTTCTTTATTCTTGTAGCTCCAAAGCCATCATCTGGAGGAGATGAACCGGATAGCAAAATTGTAAGTAAATAGAAACACATGATGTTGTGGCAGAACATGTACAGGTGTAAGGGCATACATGTATATGCCTACACTAATCCAGAATGCCAGACAAATGTACATATGTACATGTAAGACTTTATGTGAGCACATGAATGATGCACTAAAATTCACCGTGGATACTTTGGTTGAATGCACATCACTTTGACATCACTAAAATCTATAGCCTTCATTGCACTGCAAATAGAAAACCATATTACAGTTTTTCTTGTACAACGTGCAGGCACTCTGTCTGTTATGAGGGAGAGTTTGTACTCTGTACATGAAAGATTTGCAGCATTAGATCAAAATACATGTGGAATCTGTTTAGAAGTCAGCATTGTCAGAGCTTGGTTCTTAATACCATAGATCTGCCACATAAGTGCAACCTATTGGTTAACCCACCAATTAGTTTGCTGCATGAAAATAAAACGTGGATAATAAGTTAATCCATTAAAAATTTGTCATGAAATGCAAGAAGGCAACTTCAGTAGTCCTGCACTTGGTTACTGTATGTGAACAGAGCATTTTCTTTCACTATTATTTCACCCTGTAAATGTTTGTGTAATGAACTGCTGTTAACATTTTATGTAACAAAGATGAAGAAAGTTCTGTTATCTGTCCAGATGGGAATGAACATCTCTCTATGACAATCCTGTTTTCATGTTGTATGCATTCTAACTTATCAATAACACTCTTTCTAGTCTTTCTGGAACACCAAAATGAAAAGTGCAGTTGCTAAAACTTCAGCTGTCAGTAGTTTTACTGAGGTGAGCTCTGTGTACCAACACTAACACCTATACCGTACATCATCGTACATGTAGATATGCACCTCTTCATTTCAGTTGTGTAACACATGCACATATGGACCGTTTTTTTTTTTTGGATTTCATATTTTGCTGTATATCATGCATGTATATATATATGTATGGAACATCTCAAATTCAGCTCTCTTGCTGTGGAATTTATGAGTTGATGCAGTTGTACCTACATGTACATATACATGTACATGTATGCATTGGTGTAGTGACTGAATGTTTTCTATGCAGATTGGCTGAATAGAGACACCGGTACATGTATCACAAATAACTAGTACATGTACATGAGGGGTCAGCAATAAAACAGCCATACAAGTACATGTACATGATGTACTGGATGCCCATTGCTGTCACATGCAGCTGAGCTATCATGCATAGTACCTTGCACACATGTACAGTTCCTTACTACTGTACATTGTACAGTATTTCTTCTGATTTGTATTTTGGAAGATGGGAAAGTTTTGGAGAATGGTAGCAGTGTGTAAGGCTAATTGGAATTCAGTCCCTCAGTTGGTTAACTCTTTATGAGTACAGGTAAGTACATTCTTCCATTAAGCAAGAACTAAATATACAGTTTGAATTTGAGATGTTTCAATAAAGTCATTGCACACTCTTTCACTTCTCCTACTTCACTCATATAGTGGTAGTATGTTTTCTCCTGCACTGAATGAGCTTTACATGTACCAAAACTTATTTTCTCTTTCTTATTTATGATGTTGGAATTGAAAAAAAGACATTTGACACACCTTTATTTACTTTATGTTCAACAAAGAAACCTACAGAAAAATCATACCATTGCTCTTTGAACTCACTTTCAGTCATGTCAGTGTTTCAAGTTTAAAAATCTTTATCACCTTCTCTTTGCATTATATTTTAAATTTCAGTGAAACCAGTGACCAAAAGTTTTTAATGTACCCCATACCTGTACCCGTACTGTACATGTACGTGTGTACTGTACCGTTTTTCTAGGTCAGCTTTGCTTTTTTCCCCATGTGTCATTTGTAATGCATGCATGTGCCATATATGTCAGTAAAGCAATGAGCATCAAGTTTATACATGATGTTTTGTTAAATATTTGTTCAGCAATTGATCAATAACCATTACCATGGTCACCAGACTTGTTCATTGGCTATTGTGTACTGCTATTCCATAAAGTTTACTTTTTGTTTTGATCAAGTCCATGTACTTTTTTGATCAAGAATGGAAAAGAATGAGTTGTTTTACCTGTACATGTATTTCTTTATTTTGTCATTCAGACATTCATTATTTATGAGGTGATTGGTCAATGTATTTTCTATTGTACATGTACATGTATTGTTCCATTCTAACATTTCTGCCGCAAGACATTTCACAAAAAGATGAAGAGAGCAGTGCAACCATGTGATAAGTTGCCCAATCATATTTTAAAAGGGAGTTTGTTTTGTTCCAAGGAGGTACTGCAACAGATCCTTCTATTGACACTTGGTATAGTTAACTCATTTCCTACAAACCCATTCCCAGACATTTGTATGCGGTGCGCAGTGTCGGTTGTTAACATGCCCAAAACAGTTTATCCAAGCATCAGTAACATATGAAAAAGAAAGAAAATGGGAAAACAAATTGATATCCTGCACAGGAGCATGTCCATGTTTATGTAAATATGCATATGAGGTGTCTTTACAAGAGGCCAAACTCTTAGACATTTGCCCATCCATGTACAGGTACATTTCTATCATGTCTATCTTCAGCGGCACTCACTGTTCTTATTACCCTTTCCTATTCATATTCAAGGAGACATTGTATGAGAACGAAGAGGTAAAATTTAAGGTTATTTTACATTTATTATCCACTAATTGTATTATTTATTTAAAAAATATCTTTTGTTTCTGTAAAAACATCCTGAAAGGGGCATATCCGTACTTTTTCAACATGTTCATGTACATGAACAATACACATTGTTTCACAGATAGATCCTTCCCGTTTATGACTATTTTCACGTACCGGTATATTTACACGGTATGGTGTTATATGTTATTTGTTACGTGCATATATTTGTGAAATGTAGCTTGTTTGTTTTTAATTATTCAGATTCATTTGCAGAACTTTCATGTTCTAACCCAAAACAAACATTACATGTACATGAATAGTACATGTACATGTACATGTATAAGCTGAGCTACAAGTGCATTAAATACTGAATGTACAAATGTACAAGTATTCACCTGTTTCACATGCTGTCATAGTGCAGTTTAAATTTAAAAAAGATAAATTAATGAAATACAGGTAATGGCTTGCTTACCCACTTGTCGCAGTCAACTTGGGACTGACATCAATCCCAAATCTTTTCAGTGAACCAGATTTTTAAACATTCCCATTACATTGTTATTGAAACCAGATTAAGATTTATTAAGCAAGGGATTCTTATTGGTTAGAAGAAGTTCCTATCATGGTTAGGTATCAAAAGATGCGCACAACATTGTCACTTTCCTACAGGTACATGCACATGTTGAACATACAGATATGCCTTATGCTAAAACCTTGAAGCTAAAGCTAACGTACATGTAACTTCTATTCATTGTTTTACTGGGATGTTGTACAGTGTACTTGTTCATTGTACGGTACTTTGCATGAGAAGTAATGTTTCTATTGAAAGAGAACTTTGGAGTTTTGTTCATTGTAGTCTGCAAAAGTGGCAAAACTCACTTTTTTTTGGTAGGAAAAGAAAAGAAGTTTGCCATGTTAATCACAATAAAGCAATGAAGTACAGTAAAAAGAAATGAACAAATTCAGAAAGGCATTTTGAATCAGGGAGAATTCCCCATGTTGGGAGAACTCCCTATGTTGTGAGAACATTGCAAAGTCTTTCAGTTTTTCCTTTGAAGTTTGAGTTCAGCTATGGTACACATGTATGTATTTCCCAATATATTATTAGTGCAGAGGTTTACTTTTCATGTCCGTTGTGCTGTTGTGAATGCTGAGAAGTGATAATGCCCACTGCGCAAATCATGCGCTGGCACATGGATATAGGACAGTTTAATCGAGTCTGATTGGTCAGGAGTCTGTGTGCACGCGACGTGCCATCACCAAGTTCATTGAAGGGGATTCTATTGGATAACTTTCTAAAGAATAAACTGATATCAAATAATAAACGGGGGTGTTCAGGAAAATGAAAGTAAAGTTTTAGAACCAAATCCATCGAAATCCATCATATGTTGACTTTTTGACTATCTGAATAAAAAGTTATTTATGAATGGGAATAAATATAGTGCTTGGCCAGTCTTAAACTATAAAGTGTAAGACCTTGCTCAGGAGAACCAATGCTGATAATGCCGCCACCTGTGGCTTGGGCATTGGTTGCATCCATGCTCCTGAGTTGGTTGCGTTTAAGACTAGCCAAGTACATAGCTATCCCCTTCTGCAGAGCTTGGAATTGACGCCCCAACCACATCTTTTGTTTGTACATTTGTATTTTCTGTTTGATGCCACAGACACCTGAAATCCTGTAGTCTCTTGCTTGATGATTTTAGGAGAGGATGTTTTAGACTGCATTCTTGGCCTGTGTACCTTAGGTACTGGTAAACTTGTACCGTACATGAACGTTAAGCTTTGCAATGTACATCCATGTTACTATCTTTATTTTACATTGCTCTTACATGTAGGTTAAATGTTCTTTAATTGCATGTTCTTGAGTATTTCTATGTGAGACTGTTTCACTCTTGACATATTATACGTATTTCTTTTTCGCAGGCAGCTTTGTAAATTTGTTCTGTTACGTTTACTTCGAGTTTGCATGCTTTAAACTAATCAGTCCTGTTTACCCCAAATCAGTCAGAATCAAGCTAAGGGTTTGAAAGTGTTCTGAGGAATTCTGGATAGTAGAACCCGGCTACAGAAACATCAAGTAGAGCTTAGTGGCCCAGTTTGAAGTAGAATAAATTTGTCATTGGTTGTCTTCACAGTGGTTGGTTTGGGGAATTTAGGAAACTGCCCAGTAAAATGCTATGGAAGTTTTACATACATGTACTGCAACTAATGCTTCATCAACATTGTTGCTTTGATTCAAATTTTGTGATTCCTTGAAATATTTCAGTCTCTGAAAAATTGATGTCTTTAACACAGAACATGACACTCAAACTGTGTAGATTATACCTGTATGTCAGAAGTAGAAATATACATGTATGTATAGCTGTCAAGTTTTTCCAATCTCATGGTTCATGCTGTTATTTATTTCTTTGTTGTCACAAGTTTGCAGAATTGTTGGAAATATAGCTGCACTACATCTCTTTTCTTGTCAAGTTTTGACATTGATATTCTCTTCTTTTATTCCTGAGTTGTACATTCATTTTCATGTTTATTTTTCCTTCCTTATTAATTCAAGGCTGGACATAAAGCCCAAGCTAAGCGAGTTGCTAGTGGTGTCAGTCGGAAATCAGCAATGAGTAGGCCCACCACTGCAAGTAAGAGTTACCAAGATGTAACTGAAGTCAGTGTGTTAATCAGTTGCTTTGAAGTTAATTTTGGTCTTAGCTGATTTCAAATACGTGGCCATGTTCTGGCAATATGGTTTTAGTTTCAGGAAGCCCATGTTGGACAGAGTAATTATCTTGTAGGATTAATTTACCACTACAGCCCTAAGAATTGGGAGAGGTTTGAGAGGAGCCGCAATATTGTTTAAGCTTTTCAGCAATACTCTTGAGGCGCTGTTGACAACACTGTCAGGGTCTGTGTATGAAGCCATCATGGAGCTACGTGTACATGTACATGATAGAAAGATGTATCTAGCTTGAATAAAGGATGGTCTGACAATAGCAAAGTAATTGGATATTAAAATTGAATTGAAATTGGACATGATAGATATAGAAAAAAGTTTTTGTGAATCCCTGTGAGAATGAAAACTCTCAAATTGTTGCTAACTGAAACAAATACCGGTAGTGATTTTTATCTGATTGTGTCCTCTTTTGATGTTTTAAGAATGAGAGATTAGTGTTTTTTTAAATTACTTATTTGTGTTTTCTTCATTCTAGGCAGTTCATCGTCAGCTGGTTCTGTTGATGAAGAAGTCTTTTACAATTCCTTTGAAGATGTACCAAGTGTAAACGTAAGGTTTTAGTGACAAAATGTAAAAATATAAGCAGTGTATCCCTCTAACCTACTGCATGCAACATTTGTTGTAATATACTTACAGGTTTCCCAAATGCAATGAGAGTTTAATTATATGTAAATAGACCTACACAGGTACTTACCAACTACATTTGTACAAATTGAGCATATTCCTTATAATCACAATTTTTCCAATCTAGTTCTTTATTATTTTTTTCCTGATGACAGATATACAGCAATCGATCTGTGGAAGAAGATTTGAATAAACTCTATGAAACAATGAAAGATGAGAAGGCAGACTGGGAAGTGCGAACTAATGCTGTGAGTCATAGAGAATGTCTTATGTATAGCCAATGATTTTCCATTTCAAAAGTGGGCATTTTCTATTTGGCAGAATCTATTTCTGCGAAATTCAAATTTCATTTCATACCTTAGTAAGCATAAAAAGGAGAGCAAGTTATAAACTATGCATGGAAACCGTTTGCTCAATCTTACTCCCCCCCAAAAAAAAGTAAATAAATGAAAGAAACAAGTGGCCAGTTTGGAAATACTCTACAATGTTTCCAACATTTTTAAGGCAAGAAAAAAATCTGCTTGATAGTTACAGCATCCCCTCAATTTCTCACCAGCATGATACTACGATTAATCTACGAACAAGTCATGTGACACTCCTTTGATACAAACTCAAATTAGATTTAATGCATGTACAGTGCAGTCATAGAGTAGGTTGTGAATGCAACAGCCGATGATCACAATATGTTAATGTTGGACATAAAACCGCCATTTTTATTTGGCAGTGGTACGACAAAATTTAAAAAATTAACATCAAATCTGGGCCTTAAATGCATGTTTGTGAGTAAAGCAGAGTTCCAAGGGTCAAATCAGCTGTGGTACACTAAGCTCACTAGGGTTCATTTCATTCAAGACAAATGCAACTTGATGTCCATTTTACTGTCTCGTCTCAAGGCGTTTATGTGGACTCAGTCTGAATTCGGAAATTCCCCATTCGCCCTGTGCTGGAGTATTGCAGTTTCCAACATAATTTGTTCATTAAAAGCGAGCATTCTATAAGGGTCGGGTACGCATTTATTTTTGATACTGTGCTGAGAGTTTCCCTCCTTTTTAAGTTCTGTTTCAAGTAATGGATTCCGTTTCAAACTGTTGGTTCAAAATATTGTGGAAAATCATTGGCTCTACTTACATGTATGTGCCATGAGATTTGTTAATTTTTAGAGTCAATTATATTATTTACTCCAACACAGAACCTCCAAATGTATAGGATCTTCGCCATGAGAGTGAAGCCATTATGTGCATTTTTTGTGGGCACATCTGATACAAATTTTTAAAAGGTACATTTGTTTCTTGGGAGGGGGACGAAATATCTCCACATGTGATTTCACTGTGAAATACCAATTCAGTGATATTTTGTCTGTGTCACAGTTGAAGAAACTTCGGAGTCTAGTCATAGCTGGAGCACAAGACTATGACTGTTTCTTGCCGTGCCTACGTGTCATTGAGGAGGCCTTAGTGTTTTCTGTGAAAGATCTACGTTCACAGGTTGTGAGGGAAGCTTGCATTACATTGGCGTAAGTTGGTTTCTTTGTTTGCCATCTGCTGTATGACAAGTCTGATACCTGACATTCAGTCAGGTAGTTTGTTTTGCTTTGATGATGCAAAGTTATATTGCTTGCATGAAAATGTCGACTCTGA